>BCLF01000037.1:476104-493283 GCA_001602275.1 Zoysia japonica
CGAGCACAGGTTTGAAGGCGAGTTTGGCCCGGAGTTCTCGCTAAGAAAGATGCAGCCCGAGCAGAGTTTGCCGCCACTTTTTCTTCTCCCCGACTCCGAGAAAAAGTCCATCCTCTTCTCTCCATTTGGCAACCAAGCTTAGCGTGCCGTGCGCGCCGGGCAGGAATCGCGGGATGACCATTAGTTGGGAGACTTGCATCGTCGAGGTCACGCACTAGCTAACCCGACGATCAACGACACTTTTCCGTCCCATTAAACCAGTGCGTACGTGCCGAGATCGTCGACTTTGGGTAGCGCGCGGTGGAGCTGATGCTATCCCAAGTGCAGCCTTTGGTTCCGACACCGATAGCCACCGCTGATAGTAGTCACACTCATACGGGTCTTTTGCCCTTTATCTCAGTTGGATGGACCGTGAACGTTACGCTGCGGAAAAATTTGTCGATAGTCGTCTGGAAAAAGTTTGCAGACGATGTCAAGGATAATCAAAATCTACTGATTAACACTAATCAAGCTTGACCCCTTGTCCTGCGAGGCAGCCTAATTATTGTTGACTACTCTCTCCGTCCCAAAATAAATGTCGTCTTTAACTTTTTGCAATCGTGGTTTGATCATTCGTCTTATTCAAAAAAATTTATAAAAATATAAAAATAAACAAGTCAAAGCTTGAAGTACTTTTAATAATGAATCATTTCACAATAAAATAAAGAACTTTTTTATAAATTTTTTGAATAAAACGAATGCTCAAAGGAGAATGTTTGAAAATCTAAAACCACACTTATTTATTTTAAGACGGCAAGAGTAGCTAACTACTTAGTTCATTGGACTTTTGGGTCCTGTTTGATGGACTAAAACTAATTGTGAGTCCTTTGTCTGCTTAAAATCTAGACTAACTAACTTTAGAGCAATCTTCAATGAAAAGTCTTTTTTATCCTTGACTAATTGTTACTCCATGTCTATTTAGGTCTAAAACTAACTGTTAGCTCTCTACCTGGGTAGGTTTTGACTTTCGAGTATTTTGGACTTTTTCTTTAATTGCGAATCATTAGTCCCCACTAGCTATCCTGGCTGTACTAAATGGACTAGAAATTAGTTAATTTGTTGGTTCGCCTGTTTATAGGGATTAGGACTAATTTTTTGTCAGCTAACAATTAGTTTGATAGATCTAACCAGGGCCTTATTCTTCTGGCTATAGGAGTGCAGGATTACAATGCCGTTTGCAGTGGGTGGCCGCACGGGTTTGTCTCCCACAGGTCAATGCATACCGATCACAGTTACTCCTACATTTAGCATAAATAGAGATCGATCTTGCTTACATGATCACGAAGCCCCTATTTGCTCTTCATATTAGTATAGTACACGCCATGCGTCTTAATGCTTAACTCAGAGTTAACGTTCCACAAACATCGCCAGAAAAAAAAAATCCTGCTTAATTCGAGGAATGGCTTCAATCATCTTCGTCCTTTTCGTGACCCTGATGACCCAGCCCTCGTCCACCTTTGCCCATGCCGGGACGATTGGAGGGGCGAGCTGCATTGCAAGTGAGCGGGAGGCACTCCTCTCCTTCAAGGAAAGCTTCTCCGACTCTTCCTTTGGTCGTCTGTCGTCATGGCAAGGCAAGGACTGCTGTCGATGGAGGGGAGTCCGATGCAGCAACATAACTGGTCACGTCGTCAAGCTTGACCTCAGCAGCCAAGGCTACAATTTGTTGGAAGATGAGATGAGCTCCTCCGTTGCGACATTACACCATCTGAGGTACTTGGATCTTAGCTTCAATGACTTCTCCAGCACAAGAATACCAAAGTTTCTGGGTACATTAACAAACCTCAGGTATCTTGACCTCTCAGATACAGATTTTTCTGGGTCTGTACCTTCACAGCTTGGCAACCTTTCTCGCTTGCAGTACCTAGATCTTAGTTGTGAGGGTGCACATCTTAGTAGCGAGAACTTTGCAACCTCTCAGATACACGTGTTAGATATTTCGTGGCTACCAAGCCTCACTTCACTGAATCATCTTGATATGACCCAAGTTGACCTCAGCTCTGTCAAGGATTGGGTTCACAAGGTGAACATGCTGCCTAATTTGAGGACTCTTACCTTATCTGGATGTCGTATTTATAGCACGGTAGCTACTCTATCCAATTCAAACCTCACACATCTTGAATTCATTGATTTGTCTGGGAATCCATTCAACTCTACTCTTCAACACAACTGGGTTTGGGATCTGAGTAACATCAAAGAACTTTGGCTCAGTGATTGTGGATGGTCTGGGCCCATTCCTGATGCATTAGGGAACATGTCTACACTCGAGATTCTATATTTGAGTGAGAACAACTTATCTGGTATCACGTCGATGAAGTTTGAAAATCTATGCAATTTACAGTTATTGGATTTGACATGGAACAATATTAATGCTGATATGATAGGAAGATTACCAGAGTGTTCATGGAGAAAATTGTTTCATCTAGATTTGCATGATGCAAATTTGACTGGGGAGCTACCAGTATGGATGGGTAATCTGACCAATCTTAGTTATCTTGACATGGCTCGAAACATGCTGGTCGGTGTTATACCTTCTGGGATACGAAATATGAAAAGCCTGAGTTACCTTGACGTGTCGCAAAACATGTTAGTTGGGGGTATACCTTTTGGAATAGGTAACATGAAACTTCTGAATCACATTGACTTCTCTAGGAACATGCTGGTTGGTCTGCTATCAGAAGAACAATGTTCAAGTCTTGTGAACCTTAAGTACTTGAACCTTGCACAAAATTCTCTGAAGATACGTTTTGACGATGATTGGAATCCTCCATTTAGATTAGAGGAAGGATATTTTGGGTCTTGTGACATGGGGCCTCAGTTCCCTGCATGGCTAAGATGGCAAACTGGTATTTACAGTCTTGATATTTCAAACACAAGCATAGATGATGCTTTACCACACTGGTTTTGGGCTAAGTTTTCTAACAGTTCCAGTTTAGACTTATCAATGAATAAACTGAGAGGTGGTTTACCAATCAAAATGGACCTGCCATCTATGGGAGAAATGGATCTCTCTAGAAATTCTTTCTCAGGGCATTTACCATCAAATCTCAATGCTCCTTCGCTAAGTAAGTTGCTTCTTTACAACAATCATTTCACAGGCACTATCCCATCATACATATGTAATGGTTTCTCAGAGATAAACCTATCAAATAATCAGTTAATGGGTACTTATCCACAATGTCCAGATGACATTTCTTCTTTAGCCATTATAAGCTTGAAAAACAACAATCTATCTGGTGAATTCTCTTTCCTTGAAAATGGACTAGGATTAAACTTTCTTGACCTTTCATACAACAACTTCTCAGGAAGCTTGCCAATAACGATAGCAGAGAAAATGCCTAATCTGGCAGTATTGATACTAAGATCCAATATGTTTCACGGCAGCCTCCCTAAGCAGCTAACAAATCTACGTTATCTTCATTATCTCGATGTGGCACACAACAACATATCAGGAAGGATACCTCCATCCTTTGCGGGGTTCATAGCCATGACAATTTCTTATGACACAGGTGATCAAAATTACAGTGGTGATAGCATATCAACATTCATAAAAAATCGAGAGCTTAACTATACCAGAGAAATGACAGAATATGTTATGTTGATTGACTTGTCAAGTAATAGATTCACGGGACACATTCCAAAGGAATTATTTTTGCTTAAGGGGCTTCGGTATTTAAATCTTTCCAAGAATCAGATGTGCGGATCAATTCCAGGTGAGATCGGAGCTTTGAGGGAGATGGAGTCCCTTGACTTATCATATAATTATTTCACCGGGGAGATCCCCTCAAGTTTATCAGATCTTACCTTTTTGAGTTGTCTGAACTTGTCCTACAATGACTTAACTGGAAGAATCCCCTCCGGGCAACAGCTGCAAACTCTCAATGATCAGTACATGTACATTGGCAATCCTGGACTTTGCGGGCCTCCTCTTCTGAAAAATTGCTCGACAAATGAAACAAACAAAAATGTCAATCAAGAGCATGAAGGTGAAATGCATGATATATCATCTTATTACCTCAGCCTGAGCACAGGATTCATAGTGGGTCTTTGGATAGTGCTATGTGTAATGTTGTTCAAAAAAACATGGAGGATTGCCTACTTTCAGCTTTGGGATGCAATATACAATAAGGTTTATGTGCAGGTGTCTATCTATAAGGCTGCTTTTGCGAGAAAATTCCATAAGGAGCCATGAAGTTTGTTGGCGTGATGTTCTACAGTCATGAAAACTTTGTATGGTTTATGTTGTGTGCTATATGTTTTTTGTCAATATATGATTGGTGTTTTTTTCATTAGTAAAACATCACTAGGGCTGATTAATAATGTTCATGTCATTAATACTTCATTCTAAAATTATTGTTATGCATGAGTTAGTTCAAATTTGAACTAGTTGTCAATAACAATTTCAGAATGGAGGGAGTATAGCATATGCTGATCTACTGTGAATCATCTCCACGGTTTTTGTAGATGATTCACAGTGGGCGTTTGGACAGTGCTCTGCAACATGCTGTTCAAGAAAACATGGAGGATTGCCTACTTGCAGCTCTTTCATGTCTTATTCGACAAGGTTTATGTGCAAGTTGCCATCCCCAATCATGCCTTCATAAGAAAATTCTGAAATGGGAAGTCATGATTCATCATATCAAGGCTTCCCTTTCTCTACAATCTTTAGCCATTTGTCCATACAGTTCCCTGAACTCTTTTAAGTTTTGTTTTATTACTTGTCTCCTCATGTCACGCAATACTAGAAAGCTAAAATTAAACCTTTGGAAACACTGAGCAATAAGTTCTGCTTAGATGTTTCTTCCTTGTGATCTTTTTTCTCATTTAAATCCATCTGTGGGTGATGAGAAATCCGTAATATTGACAGAATTAGCACTGATTAAACATTGTGGTTAGAGACAAAACTGCATTTGGTAGGGAACATGGCAACATGCATAATTTTCTATATCTTCTACTGGCTACTTCTATAGATATGCTCTTAAGTCATTGCTAACTCTGCTTCTATCGGTAGGGAACATGGCAACGTCCTGTCTTGGACCACGAGTGGTTCTATTGGTTCTATTAGTAGAGCTCCACGTAACAGATTTTTGAACAAAATCAGAGAAACTATGCTAAATGCTGTTTTAAAAAAGTAATTTTTTGGTGATTCTGTAAAGTGATTCTCTAAAATGAGCTACGAGACTAAGAGCTGAAAATATAGATTCTCCGAATTTTTGTGAAGTGATTTCTATCCTGATTTCAAAAGAATCACTTTCAATCAGAAACTCACTTCTCAAAATCACTTCCAAAAAGTCCCTACCAAAGAGGGCCTAAATCAAGTGTCTGAGTAACGTGGAACTTTTTTTTGCTGTCCACCAGCCGCACTTCCATGAATCCCCCCTGAATCTCCCTCCCCTTTGACACTCTAGCCTCACCACTGCCCCTGCCTTAGACCATTGCTGATGTGGTGTGGCTCGCCCATCCCCCACCATGGCGTCTAGGCCTCGGTGTCTTTTGGGCCTGTATAACATGTGAAGAGTGCTAGTTGGCCCGTCCCAGTAGGTCCACCTCACGGTTTGGTGTATCGGCCCAGTAGTTTCTCATGGGCTTGACGTGACAGAATGATGTTGATCCCTGCGCGCAATCAAGCTTAGTAAAATTGTTCCAAAGTGGGCTGATTTTTACAAATACCCGTGAAACTGAACTAGACTAGTTCTGTTTTTTATTTTATTTTTTAAAAAAAAATAAAAATTTGATAGTCAGTCAAACCGGTCGACGTATCAAACAATCAACTTACAGAGTATTTTCTAAAGTGTATAGAGACTCGTTCACTACTATTATTCTAGACATGAAAAACAACAAATTTTCTGGAGATCCCCTCGATCCCATCTAAATGCTTCACAGTTAAGCTTGAACTTTCACATAACATTTTCTATGGACGCGTGCCAGCATGGATTCCAGAGAAAATGCCTAACCTAGAGGTGCTGATTCTAAGATCAAATTTGTTCCTTGGTCGCCTTCTTAAAAGGTTACCAAAGTTTGTTGGACTTAATTATTTGGATGTTGCACACAACTTACCAGGAAGTATACCTTCACCTCTAGCATGACATATCCGAATGGCAGTTACGAATACATTGACTTTAGGGCATGTTTGTATGCATAGAATTGAGCTGAATTGAATTGAATTCTAAGCTGCAATCTGTTTGGCAGTTCAAAGGAATTGAAATGTCAATTCCAGTCCATTCTCGATTAGCTATTCGGTGGCCTGGTCGAAATTCTGACCCAAATCGATGGAATCCTTAGAAATCTCCTCCCAACCGGAACTCTGCCTTCTTCGCTCGCCCCTCCCGGTCGTCTCGACCACCGCCGCCACCACCATCGCCCCGCGTGCATCCGCGCCTGCCCGCTCTGCTGTCTCGCGCGCCTGCTCTCTCCCCCTCTCGCTTCCTCGCTCAGCCCCCTCACCTGCCTGCCCGCACCTCCCTGTCATCCTCGATGATACGGCTGCTGGCCGAGCTGGGTGTCGTCGGCATGACACCCGAGGAGGCTGCCACGATGGTCAAGGAGCGACGCAGAAGACAATGACGTGCTTAGCGAGGAGGAGTTCTGCGTTCTCCTGGTGCTTAGCGAGGATGAGTTCTACGTACTGTTATTGAAGCTGGAATTTGTCCATTTGTTAGTTCATTCCGAAATCATTTTGAAGCATGTTCAAGCTTCTGAATCATTAAGCTTTTGATTGATTGGCAAGCAATAAGCACGTCTATTTTTCAGTTCATTCTAAATCATTCTGCGAAGCTTCTGATTTTAGTTCATTCTGAAATAAGTTTTTGTCACTCTGAGAAGCTTGCATAATTGTCATTCTGAGAACGTAATGTGTGAAGCTTGCATGATTTTGCATTGTGGAATCAGTTTTTGTCATTCTGAAAAAGCTTGCAATGTTGTCATTCTGAGAAAGCAATGATTCCGCTTGCGAGCTCCAAACAGGATTTTGATTTGAATTCTAGATCCAATTCTTGGTATAGCCAAACAAAAATGTTGGGAAATGAATTAGTTTCCAAATGACTCAATTCCAAGCAAATCAATTCATGGAATCTGATTCATAGAATTGGATTCTTTTCCAGAGAGCCAAACAGGCCTTAGTGACATCATATGAATGTTCATAAAAGATCGAGAGCTGAACAATGCCCACGAACTTACAATTCATATAGTATTGATTGATTTGTCAAGTATAATAGCTTCACTGGACACATTCCAATTTTCAAGGGACATCTCATCACTCAAAGGGTTTTGGTGTTTAAATCTCTCTAGCAACAAAATAAGTGGATAAATTCCAGCCAATATTGATTCCTTGAGGAGAATAGAATCTCTCGATCAATCTTACAATTATTTCACTGGTGAGATCAGCTGTCGAAACTTGTCACACAATGACTTAATTAACTGGAAAAATCCCCTCCGGACAACAGCTGAAAACTCTCTTGAAAACTTTCAATGATCAATATATGTACATTGGCAATCCTGGACTTTGCGGGCCTCCTCTTCTGAACAATTGCTCGCCATACTATGAAACAAATGAAAAGTACAATCAAGAGCAGGGCGGTGAAACAGTAGTATATTGTGTACTGTATCATCTTTTTACCTCAGCATGAGCATAGGATTTATGGTGTGTCTTTGCACTGTGTTATGTGCCATTTTTTTCAAACAAAACATGGACGATTGCCTACGAGACAAGGAGCCATGAAGACCGTTGTCCCGGCTGCTCCTAAATTTAGCAATATACAGTAAACTAAGCAAGCAGCTTCGTTCTCACCTTCATTTGGACGAGAAACCTTTTATTCTTTGAATCTTCTAACCAAACTCGCCGGGACATGGGCAGGCTGGGCCAGGGACACAAGGCAAGATAACACTTTTTTTTAAAAAAAACAAAATTGCATTCCATCAAGATGGTTTTATGCCGCATTCGTGTTCTACTTGTCCTTGTGACTTGCTTAGTTAGTTCTCTCCTTCTGTCTCAGAATAATTGTCATTTTTTACTTTTAGAAATTTCTTTTTTTTTTCAAATATAAATACAAACAAGTCCACTTAAGTTATCTCTAATGATAAAACCATTAACAGCAGAATAAATAGTGTTTTTTTTACATTTTTGAAACAACATAGAGTAAAATATGATATTAAAAGTAAAAAATGACAGTTTTTGGGAAGAGAGCATGCGTATGGGCAACCTTTTGCAACTTCTACTAGTACAAGTAAAAACGAGGTCACTATGGCCTCTTTGACAGAGCTTCAGCTCTTATTCTAAAAAACAATAGGGGAGCTCTGTCAAATGTTATTTTTTTAAAAAAGTGATTTTTGTCTGATTATGCAAAAAGATTTTTTAAAATAAACTAAGAGGTTGAGAGCTGAAAAAATAGTTTATCTAAAATTGAAAATTAAAAAGAATCATTTCAGACACATAATCACTATCAGAATCTAAAAAATCAGAAGTTGAGACCGGTACCAAAAGGGCCCGTATCGTAAACTAAATTCTTAAATCTCCATCAGCGTAGATGTGATCGCGGAACGCTGAAACTCCAATCTCTACCGTAACACTCTTCTCCCCTGATTCCTGTCGATATATCCTTGTGGTTGGAATTCCCCGTCGCCGCGCGCAATTTCGTCGTTGGTGTGCTCTGCATTCCCATCAATCGCTGCGCTACTTTGACCCTTGATCCTAACAGGTTAGACTAGTACTCCTATGTGGAAGTTGACAAGTCCACCACCAGCTGCACAGCAAGCTTATGCTCATCACAGGACAGGCGCCGCCCAATACAAAAACATGCATCTGTTACCGGCAGAGAAAACAGTGAAGAATGGCCGTGCTAAAGATCCTCCTGCTTTCGATCCTAATAACGACATGGCGCCTTCCCTTCCTCTCAGCACAATCGACCACAGTGGAATCAGTGCCTACAGTTGCTTCAACTACTAGAAGCAGCAACACAGGCAACAGCCGCTGCATCGCCCCCGAGCGGGATGCCCTTCTTGCCTTCACAGCCGGCCTCTCCGATCCCGACAACTCCCTGTCGTCGTGGAAAGGCGAGGACTGCTGCCACTGGAAGGGCGTCCGCTGCAGCCGCCGCACCGGCCATGTCGTGGAGCTCGCGCTCCGCAGCTTGAAGGAAGTCAATTCAAGCACTGGGTTCCGGGAAGGTCAGATGAACTCATCCTTGCTTGGTTTACGGCACTTGAGGGCCTAGACCTTCGTGACAACGACTTCAGTGGCGCGCCAATCCCTGGATTCATTGGGAGCCTCGAGAACCTGAGGTACTTCTACGTCTCGAATTCGAATTTTAGCGGGCAGGTGCCTCCCCAGCTTGGTAACCTCTCCAAGGTGCAGTACCTTGATCTGAGCATACCAGGTGCTTCCTCGGCCGATCTTTCATGGCTTGCACGCCTCACTAAGTTACAGTACCTAGACTTGAGTGGTGTTAATCTTAGTAGCGCTATTGATTGGGCTCATGTTGTCAACAAGCTTCCTTCTCTTGTTACACTTAATCTAAGCTACTGTGGGCTCCGGAACGACATTCCATCACCAGGCAGTGCTAACCTTACATCACTTCAGCACCTTGTTCTCTTTCGTAACGAATTTAGTTCCTCTGCTGGAGCCAAGAATTTATTTTGGGATCTACCTAGCCTCCTTCACCTTGATATTGGGTATTCTGGCCTACAAGGATCAATTCCTCAACAGTTGGGGAACTCGACGTCGATTGTGAAATTGTATCTTAACGTTAACAACTTAGTTGGTACAATACCAAGAACCTTTAGGAGCCTGCACAACTTGGAAGACTTGTGGCTGGATGGAAATAACATTTCTGGACCTGTGTCAATCTTTCTGAAGAGACTTTCAGGAAATAGTCTAAGGCAGTTATCATTACATAGTAACAGTCTGACAGGGAGCTTGCCGGAACAGTTGGGACACCTTAGCAGTCTGATGGTTCTTGATCTCAGCAGTAACAAGCTTTCAGGAGAGTTACCGTTGGGGATACGAGCACTCACTAATTTGACGGTACTACATCTTGGTTCGAACAATCTTCATGGTACAGTCACAGAATCCCACTTGGGATCATTATCTAATTTGAAAAATCTAGAGTTATCCAACAACTCATTAGCCATTGAGTTCCAACAAAGCTGGATTCCTCCGTTTAAACTCTCGATAGTTGAATTACAGTTTTGCAAGCTCGGGCCTAAATTTCCAGATTGGTTAAGATCACAGAACAGTATATTTTTTCTTGACATATCAAATTCAAGTATAGCAGGTCCAATACCTCACTGGTTTTGGATAACATTTTCGGAGACTGATAATTTGGTTTTGTCAAGAAATCAAATCAGCGGCATACTATCACCAACAATGTTCAGGAAAATGAAGGCAACAACTATGGATTTTAGTGACAACCTTTTGGTTGGTTCTGTGCCAACGCTTCCAGAGACACTAGCATCCTTGGATCTCTCCAGAAACAATCTATCAGGCTCTCTACCATCGGATTTTGGAGCTTCAGCATTAACAGCGCTTATTCTTTTCAAAAATTCTATCTCTGGTCGAATTCCATACTACTTTTGTCATTTGGAACATTTAGTTTTTCTTGATTTGTCTGAAAACCAACTATATGGGGCAGTCCCCAACTGTGAGGAGCAAGCAACTACAGAGAATTCAAATGGAAACAAGAGTCTGTCATCAAATATAATGATGTTGAACTTAAACACCAACAACTTGTCTGGAGAATTCCCAATGTTTCTTGGTAAATGTGAAGGATTAATTTTTATTGACCTGTCTTATAATCAGTTTACTGGGATGTTACCCACATCGATAGGGGATAAATTTCCCTCATTGGCATTTCTAAGTTTGCGCTCAAATTTATTTTTTGGCCACATTCCTCAACAACTTTCCAAGATGAGGTGGCTGCGGTTTTTGGACTTGGCATGTAACAACTTTTCAGGCACAATACCAGAATCATTTGTGCACTTGATAGATATGGCTGTTCCTCCTCAAGAACATAATTTACTTTACCAGATCGTCGACTATGGAGAGAGCATTTTTGACGCTGATGTGATTTCTTACACTGGTACTTCATTGGTGATCCTAAAAGGGCAACAGCTTGAATTCACTAGAGGAATCTTATACATGGTAAATTTTGATCTGTCATGCAACATTTTGACAGGACCTATTCCTCAAGACATTGGTAAGCTTGTTTCATTGAAGAACTTGAATCTATCATGGAATCATCTAAGCGGGGCAATACCTGATAGTATTGGTGAACTGCAATCACTGGAATCACTTGACCTATCCCACAATGAATTGGCTGGAGAAATCCCAATAAGCTTGTCACATTTATTATTCTTGAGTCGCTTGAATCTGTCCTACAACAATTTGACTGGAAGAATACCATCCGGGAATCAACTGCAAACGCTTATTGACGAAGCATCCATTTACATTGGCAACCCAGGTCTCTGCGGTCCTCCTCTCTCCAAAAATTGTTCAAAAGAAAACAATTTGACTCCACCAAGCCCAGAAGGTCACGAAGATGAAGGGGATGAGATTTTCTTTTTCCTTGCAATCGGTTCTGGATATATTATGGGTCTCTGCGTAATCTTATTTCTCTTATTATTCAACATAAATAATTGGAGAAGTCATTTCTTCCAGTTCTCTGACCGCCTGTATGACTGGGTTTACGTGCAAGTGACGCTGAACTTGGCTGGTGGCTCCTCACTCCACATCTCACGTACAACTGAAAATTTAATGTACTAGAGTTATAGCGAGGACAAAAGTAAGTTTTTATTTGTTTTCAGATAAGTATTTAGGATTTTTTTTCACACCAATGGCATGTAGCGACTCATCTGTTGTCCTATTGTGGCGCTCATGCTTCTGGATGCAAAATAATGTGACTATTCAAAGAAGTTGCCCATTGTTAAGTCTAAAGCATCTCTGGATTTCTGATAACTCCTTAACCATGCTGGTGCCGAATGCATGGAACCCGCCATTCACATTAATTTCAGCAGGATTTAGATCTTGTGTGCTGGGGCCCCAATTTCCAGCATGGCTTGGCCAACCATTTTACACGCTAGATATTTCAAACACAAGCATACATGACTCCATACCTGGTCAGTTTTGGATTGGAAATTCTGGTGCCCAAGTTTTGGATTTGTCAAGGAATAAGCTTGTTGGCAGGCTCCCCACATATTTCCTCTTCGGTGATTTACAAGCAGTATCGTTGGATATCAGTTCTAACCAACTTGTAGGCCCGATTCCAATGCTCCCAAAGAACCTAGTGCACCTGGACCTCTCTGGAAACAATCTATCAGGTACCCTGCCATCAGATATTGGGGCACCAATGCTGAGGAATCTTATTCTTTTCAAAAATTCTATTTCTGGAGCCCTTCCCTGCTCCTTGCTTCAGCTGCAACATTTGGAATTTCTTGATCTATCAGAGAACCTATTAAATGGAACATTGCCTGATTGCCTTCCCAGGTCCACAGCATCAAGTATTACCATGCTTAATTTAAATAACAACAATCTTTCAGGAACATTCCCATTGTTTCTTCAGAAGTGTAAAGAGTTAATATTTCTTGATCTTGCATACAATAATTTTTTTGGCACTTTACCATCATGGATGGGGGAAAAATTACCACATTTATCACTTCTACGGCTACGCTCAAATATGTTTTCTGGAGGGATTCCCACCCAACTCACCAGGATGAAGGGACTTCAATATTTGGACCTTGCATATAACAACTTCACAGGAAACATTCCGCGGTCACTTGGAAATCTGAGAGCTATGACCCTCACTCCTGATAACAAGAGCGCCCTCTTCGAAATTGTTCACTTTGGAATTGTTGGTGTTTACCTTTACATGCCTGTTCGGACTGATAGTTTATTGGTGGTCACAAAAGGCCAACAACTTGAATTTACTACAGGAATCGCATACATGGTGAACATTGATTTATCTTGCAACAGTTTAACGGGACAAATACCTGAAGAAATGACACAGCTCGTTGCACTGAAGAACTTAAACTTGTCGTGGAATCATCTCAGCAGCAAAATCCCCTCAAGTATTGGTGGATTACAGGCACTAGAATCTTTTGACCTATCGCATAATGAGCTATCTGGTGAAATCCCTAGCAGTATGTCAGCTCTAACGTCACTGATCCACTTGAACTTATCGTATAATCATTTATGTGGAACAATACCTTCTGGTAATCAGTTGAGAACTCTGGATAACCAGGCATCCATATATGTTGGCAACCCAGGTCTTTGTGGTCCACCTCTCCCAAATAATTGTTCAGGAACTAACCTTGATCCAGGCAACCCTGAAGAGAAACAAGGCATGAGTGATTCGGTTTCATTCTACATCAGCATTGGCGTTGGATGGGTAGTAGGTCTTTGGACCATTTTCATTGTTTTCTTATTGAAGAGGAAATGGAGAATTGTTTACTTTTCGTATACAGACCGCATGTATGATTGGTTTATGTGCAAGTGGCTGTGAGTTGTGCAAAAATGACACGAAAAATGGGTCTATGCAGTGATCACAACTAGGGGATGGCCCTGTTACATCTGTTCAACCAAAGTTCATGGCTCTCTAATCTCTTATGTTGTAAATAAATTATAGTCCGGCCACATATAGCTTGAAGATTTGGTATGTCATCTTTAATGGCTTCAATGCTTATTCTAGAATTCATGTAAAAATAATCAGTTGGGGAAGCTATAATCTCTGGTGTGTACATGAGTTTAAACATCCATCATGAATAAAGATGCGGCTCTTGTTTCATGCTGTGTGCATTTTGTTACATCATTTTGTACTCTATATGATGAATTGATGGTAACCCCGAAGAAAATGGTTTAATCCTCTATACTTGTTGTGAAACTGAGTGTATGTATTATCTACAAATCAACCGTTACATAGGCCCTACAGGTTCACCTTGAATTGTAAGTGTTGTGTATAGGTGTGGCACGGAATTTAGTTAGTAGGCTGTCTACTGGTAATAAAAAAGGCACAGCAAAATTCATTTTACTCGCATTCTAATTTACAAGGCATCAACATTGCTAAAGCCCTTAGCTCAGCAAACATCTTTTGCGGTTCGCGCTTAGAAAATCGTGGAGAATTTAGCCTCCAGCTGTTTTGAGTCCTGAACTCCTGATACCGCACATGTGAATTGGGAATGAAACTTGCAGTTTGGTCGCATACCTGAACAAGTGCGTCCCCTAGCTTGGAGCTTGTCCGGATAGGATACCACCACACCACGGCACCACCCAGGGCCATGAGTCGACGTCGAGTTGCCGAAGGCACACACTGTCGCGCCGTTCCACATCGGCTGCAACGCCGCGGATCCTCTCTGAATCCCTCTCCTCTCCCCGCCCGACCACACCTGCCTGTCCGTTGCTGATGTGGTGTGGGGGTGCCGTCGCCCCTCCCCACCTGGGCTCGCTGGGTCACGCTGATGAAGGCGAGGAGAGCTTGCCGGGCCGTTTTGTGCAGGCCCACCTCACGGCTTGGCACAAATTGCCACGGATGGATGCCTTCTCGGCCCAGTAATTTCCCAGCTACGGCAGCTTCCCTCCTTGTGCGCATCCTTCTCCGGCGCAAGCATCTCCTCCCGGCTCCAGCAACCTCTCTCATGAAAGGTAGTACTCCGTAACAACTAAGGGCCTGTTAGTTTGCATTAGAGGTTATGAAAATCTATTAAATTGTGAAAATTCATACAAAAATTATATTGTAAAAAGTTGTTATACAAAAGTTGAAACAAATAAGTAAATTGTGAGATTGTGAACTAAAGATTGTGTGTGGTGTGAGATAAAATCTGACAAAAGCTATAATAGAGTAGATTGTGAGATTATAAATTTTGGAAGTGCAGCTAGTAAAATCTAAAACAAAATCTGAACTGTTTGTTTCTACTTAGCATTACTAAAAACAAAACTTCAAAATCTCTAGTGAAAACCAACAGCGACATCCTGCCAATGATGTACTGTCATATGATGTGACACATAATTCACTTGGGCTGTTATCTATGCGTATATTTGCATGACATATTAATATGAGATAAAAACGGAAGAACATGACAACGATAGTTCTCCTTTCATGATCGCTTTGTGAAAGTTAACCCTGTTATCACGGCCAACAGTAGCTATAATATTATCGAAACCAATTTGCGACCGTTCTGCTTCATTTTTCTTTCTCTTTGATGAATTTCGTTTTAAAATTGTTGTTGTTAAAGATAACAATTCTAGTTCAAAAATGAACTTAACCTAACCGAGAATTTGAGAACCCAGGACCGCTATCCCACACGATCAACAAAATTCACCACCATGTTTCAAAGATTAAAAAAAAATGTTCAGAGCGTGTTGTCACATGTGGCATGCTTACTATCGTTCTCACGACCAGATGCCGTTCACATGGGCATGCAGGTCGATGTAACTGTTTCTCCTCCATTCACGTGACTGGTGAAGCCGATGTAACCACCGTAAGAATCCTCGAGTCATCCAAAGGAACAAGGACAACTTGAGTTTGAGAGCCATTCCGTAGCCACTAGTGTGCCGCTGACTACCACATGTCCATTCTATCATATTTTTATATATAGAATATGATATCTAATATTACATCTGATTATCTTCTCAATTTCAGTTCTGAATTTGCTTTTGAGCTGGGGAATTTTCACAGATATTTGCAGCTAGTACATCATTTAAAAGTTGTCTGATCTTTTGTTCTTGTTTTAAGTATAACATTCTGTTTCTAGCAGGCTTGTAAAGTTTTTTTTTTGTAATATGTATTTTGTGTGGACGGTTTGTACAGATATTCGCAAGTTGCCATCAATTGGATGCCGAAGAGTAAAGATTTTTATATTTATTCATATAAAAAAATTTCATCTTTTTCTACTATATCAGAAAATATTGTCTTTCAAATCGACAGATCCGTAACACGTACAGAGGCCACAAAGTCATCAGTAAATGAAAATTTTGCAGCACCATGCATGTATATTTACGGATCAGGTTCTTACAGAACATGCTACAGTTACAATCTCGGACAGGCATCCGCCCTTTCCAGTACTTGTACATTTATCCTGTTGTACAATACAGCACATTCAAATGCATACATCTACCGTACGCACAACATCCCAGCTTCACCGCCGCCGCTTACTTGCCGGGAACGAAGTTGGTGGCGTAGGCCCACGCGTTGTTGTTGACGGGGTCGGCAAGGTGGTCGGCCAGGTTCTCGAGGGGGCCCTTGCCGGTGACGATGGCCTGGACGAAGAATCCGAACATGGAGAACATGGCGAGGCGGCCGTTCTTGATCTCCTTCACCTTGAGCTCCGCGAACGCCTCGGGGTCATCGGCGAGCCCCAATGGGTCGAAGCTGCCACCAGGGTAGAGTGGGTCGACGACCTCACCAAGTGGGCCACCCGCGACGCGGTACCCCTCGACGGCGCCCATAAGCACCACCTGGCACGCCCAGATGGCCAGGATGCTCTGGGCGTGGATGAGGCTCGGGTTACCGAGGTAGTCCAGACCGCCCTCGCTGAAGATTTGGGACCCGGCCTTGAACCACACGGCCTCACCGAACTTGACGCCGTTGCGGGCGAGCAGCTCCGGGAACACGCAGCCGAGCGCGCCAAGCATGGCCCAGCGGCAGTGGATCACCTCCAGCTCGCGGTTCTTGGCGAAGGTCTCAGGGTCGGCAGAGAGGCCGGCGGTGTCCCAGCCGTAGTCCCCAGGGAACTCACCGGTCAGGTAGCTCGGGGGCTCGCCGGAGAGTGGGCCAAGGTACAGGACGCGGTCGGGACCGTACCACGGGCTGCCAGAAGCAGCCACCTTGGGCTTAGCCGCGGTCTTGCGCATAGTGATGCGGCCCTCGCCGAACACATCACGGGTGCTGGTTGCCGGCTTGCCGACGAGAGCGCGGGAGGAGAGGGCCATTGTGGCGGCTGCCATGTCGATCAGATCACTAGCTTCTTCCTCTGCTGCTCTGTTTTGTGTGTGGTGTGTTGTGTGTTTCACTGGCACGGCACCTGCCTATATGCAGATGTATGGGATAGAGTGACATCTTTTGCTGCCTTGGGATTGGCTGGTTGGTCTGGGAGGATGATGGATTAGCACCTGACGTGGCACCTGAGCGGCAGCGCGGGGGGGGGGGGGGGGGGGCGC
>BCLF01000037.1:493730-504700 GCA_001602275.1 Zoysia japonica
GGGGGGGGGGGGGGGGGGGGGGGGGGGGGGGCGCCAGTGGCATCTCACTGAAGAATCAAGGGGTGCCATGTAGGAAGACGCCCACCCACTCAGAAAAAGGCCAGATGGCATTGCGAAAGGAGTGGATGAGATAGGCTCAGTCCGTCGGTGTCACATTTCACGTGCTTCTTGCTAATTGTCCAAAGCAATTTTTTGAACTTCTGGTTTTGGCGGCGGGCAGCCGGTTACTTCAGGTTTTTTGTAACATGTTGGAGCCCCATCTGTACAGATCAAAACTGACAAAACTGTATGATGTTCTCTCGCACCTGATTGACTACATATTTCCTACCGTCGATTTGGCGATCAACGCTCAATATCTTTCATCTAAAAGCCTCATATAGATGACAATCTCTACTCTACCTCTCAAAACCATGTACAGGGCCCCTCGCAGCTAGTTGACTGGTTATTTCTTACCGTCGATTTGGTGATGAGCGCTTAAGATTATTTCCTTTGAAAGATCAGTAACTTATGGGCATGGGTGTACAATCTGAAGATGCAGGTTAGAATCCCCTTCAATGCGAATTTGGATGCCTATTTTCTTCTAAAACAATGTCTCTTAGATGACAAGAACTCCCAAACTACACCAAAAGTTGAAGAATTCAGAACCCCCCGTAGATCCACGGTAAGCAAATCAGTTCCAGTCAACTTCAAGCAGAATTTCTCTCTCGGTGCCAATGCTGGAGTTTTGGGCAGGGATTCCAGGATACAGAAAATCGACCTATCCACGAACAAGCCACCAGGTAATACCCATAGACATTGGCAATCTTCCACTTCAATAATTTCAAGTCAAGATAAGGGCACCCTTCAAGCTTTACCCTGAGGTACAGTTCCTTCACGTGCACAGATAGGAAAGAGAAAGATAGCGCGTAGCGCCTATTTTGTCAGTCCACCAATCCCCCGTTATTCTCGGTACTTCAAAAATTTATCACTGAACTCATAAATTATAGACATAGTGATGTCATTCACACAGATGATAAATTTATTAAAAAGACAACGTTTCAAATCTTAAATATACAAATTTCTCGTTATTCTTGTGATCCCCAAAAAGTTTGTATTGCTTCGAACCGCACACGTCGTTTCGCGCATCTTTATCATGCACTAATAGGATATTCGGATAACGGGATAAGTGATTTGCACGACATGAATGGACCGTGGAGGCTGGAGCTGCAAGATGCAGGGAACTAAAATCCTGATTGGTACCGGGAAAACTTGGGTGCGGTGACGCGCGATGCAACAAGCAGGGTTTTAACTGGACCGATGTGGGATGAAGGTGTCATCACGCACAAAGCAGACAGGCCGTTAATTCCGGATTGTAATATCTGGTTCCTGTCATCGAATCGCAAATCGAATCTTTATTCTGCTGGAAGGTTTCTTGATCGCATAGAGTGGTGGTGGCCATCTTGTATATGCTCCCTCTATTTTTAAAATAATGTCGCTGTTCATTTTAAATCTCAATTTTGATAAATTCGTTTTATTTAAAAAATTAGTTTATGTGTGTAAAATTTTGAACCATGTTTCAAATACAATTGATGATAAAACAAATTATAACAAAATATACAAAATTTATCATAAATTTTTTAAATAAGACGAAGAGTCAAAGGTAAAATTTAAAATTAACGACGACATCAATTTAAAAACAAAATTTAAGAACAAAGAGAGTACCTCGATAGGATTCTTGTTAGCATGTGAAATCGTGAAAAGGACAAACAAATAATCAAAGATCAGTTGCAACCATGTAGGAAACCATAAGAGTTTCCCATGTTGTCAACAATCTCGAAAAGAGGGAAAGAAACAAGCACGGATGAGACTGTAAAAGGATGCAAGCAAAGAGGCGTACCCTCTGCTGCACGTTGCGGCATGGCAGCCATGCCGAGGTAACTTACAATTTCAGCTCCTAGAACTACAAGGCACCCCCATGGATTTGGAGCGAGACTGCAAGCAAGCAACAGAAAGAAAAGGCGGAGAGATTTAAGGCGCCGCCACGATCATGAATGATGGCGTCGGTCCTTGCGCGGTGAAGATGTATACTCACTTCCTTTTTAAATTGATCTCGTTTTAACTTCTAATTTTAAAGATGAAAGTTATTGATTTTTTTTCGATGAGTCGACTTAAATTTTTTTAAATGAACTAACTTTTCTCTCTGCCTCTTCCCCACCTTGACCAAAATTTTTATCTCTATTTTTAACATCGACTATTTGCCTATTTCAAATTTTTTTGATAAATTTTATATGTTTTATTATAAGTAAGATTTTGCCATCTGTGTATATCAATCAGCATGTGTAAATACACGAAAAATGAGACAATAACGAAAAAGAGCCAAAACAGAGTCGATGAGTACTACACACGGCACCAGTGTGGAGTCACGGCGGCTGAAAGCAGATGGCAACGCGAACACGACGGAGGAACTAGGAACGCGTCAGTCTGACTCACAGGTGGCGACGCGGAAACCCTCACAAGTCCGCCCCGCCAAGTGGGCGGCCTGGCCTGCCTATAAAAGCAAAGGAAGAGCAGCGTGAACGGCACCCACCCAACTCCGCCGCCAATCGCGCGATATAAAAGAAACCAAGTGTCAGTCTCACCGAAGCAGCGGGAGGCCGTTGCCAGCCAGCCGTCGATGGCCTCCGCCTCCGCCGCCGCTGACGATGTTCACGTGGTGGTGGTGTTCGACTTCGACCGAACCATCATCGAGTGGGACAGCGACGACTGGGTCATCACCAAGCTCGGCGCCACCGACGCGTTCCAGCGCCTGCGCCCCACCATGGGCTGGAACGCCCTCATGGTGCGCACGGTGACACGTCTGGGCCTGACTGGCCACGTCCCGTCCAGGTCCATCATCCATGACGCTCACCGCCTCTGTCTCCCTCCTGTGTTCTTCTTTTCCAGGACAGGATGATGGGGGAGCTGCACGCGCGGGGGAAGACGGCGGAGGACATCCGCGCGTGCCTCCGGAGCGCGCCGCTGGACGCGCACGTCGTCTCCGCCATCACCGCGGCGTCGGCGCTGGGGTGCGACCTGAGGGTGGTCAGCGACGCCAACACGTTCTTCATCGAGACCGTCCTGGAGCACCACGGCGTGCTCGGCTGCTTCTCCGAGATCAGCACCAACCCGGCTTGCGTCGACGCCGACGGCAGGCTCAGGATCTCGCCGTTCCACGACTCCGCGAGCGAGCCTCACGGGTGCGGCCTGTGCCCGGACAACATGTGCAAGGTATGGGTGGATAGCCAGTAGGACGGCACATCAGCTCGCTTATTCAATTGTCAACAAGTGGAACATCATGATCTGTCCAAAATGAAACAGTAAAACATTATAACAAATTCCGAAAATAAAGCATAATTTTATTGTGCAGTTCAAGAATTTACGAAGTGTCTTTAAGTCCTGCTTAAATCCTTTGTCTGTAAATTACTCATAGAAAAACTGAACACAGTGAGGATCCACGATGGCATACTATTAAACTAAAATTTTGCTTTACCATGTGCAGGGCAAAATAATCGAGAGGATTCAGGTGACTAGTGATGCCAAGAAGCAGCATTTCATCTACATCGGTGATGGGAAGGGCGATTACTGCCCCTCCCTTAAGCTGAGAGAGGGGGACTATGTCATGCCAAAGGAGAATTACCCCCTGTGGAACCTCATCTGCAGCAATAAAGAGCTTCTCAGTGCTGAGGTCCATCCATGGAGTACCGGCAAGGAACTGGAAAAGACTCTAATTAAACTGGTAAACAAGTTGATCGGCCCACCTGCATCAGCGTCCCAGTTGGACTACAAATGCGAGATGAGCAATCCAGTATCCACTGAAGTAGGCCACAGTCAGGCTCTCCCTGTGCCACATTGAGCAGCAATCGATTCTAGTTCGCAGATACAGGCATGATTGCCTGGTCACATCAGAATGTCTGGACTTACAAGTCCTCAGTCTGCAATCATCCCAACATGTCATGCAATTTGGAATATCGCAATTTAGCAGATTATGTGTTCTATATCACTCAAAAACTATAGTATGATATGGAAGAATATGAATCAATAATTAATTGCTGGAAATATATCATTTCTTCAGAAAAAAACAAAAGTTCCAGTACCAAACTCAGTATTTTAAACTGTTTTAAGCATATACAACAGTCAATAGAGTAACATAGTGGTTTAGATATCCTACACAATGGCAACACTGAACTTTCAGTGGTAAAAGGTTCACACACTTGTTATCGATGCAATGATGGCAATGCCTAGTTGTTCACTATTCAATATTGATTTGGTTGAGCTGCACTGACTTCGATCTGCAAGGAAATACCAAAGGCAATCTAAACAATATCTGGTCAGTATGAGTACTACTTACCCTGCCAACCCTTGTGTATGCATCGGCAGAAGATAGGATCATAGGTGTTTCACTTACATTTCAACAAGGCAGTGGTTCAAAACAGCACCAGTTTACAGTCCTCTTTTGATCCACTAGAGCATGAACAGCCATTCCAGATTTTGAAGGACCATCTTCCATGCCATATTTTGGAACAGCGAGACAGCCAGTAGAGTGAACTGGCTTACCTCGCCACTGGCGTCCACAAGCTTCTCAAAGAGGGAAAAAAAAAATCCACACAATGTCCAGAGCACGCCAATGGAATAGAGCATACCATGAGCACTGATTGTTCACGAGCCACCGTTCTGATGGGGCAAGATCAGCATAGGGGTCATGAACCCTGCAAATCCTACTGCAACGTTCGACTCCACTATGCATCTGACATGTAAATTCCTATCATCAAGCTCAGGGCCTCGTTGCCGTCGCCCTCCGCGGTATGTGCTTAACTAACACCATAGTCGTCCATGTGACCATGTCCCCGTGTCGGCATTCCGTCGAACACATTCCAGGCATTGGCCCGTAAATTCCCTACAGTACATATCTACTGGTTGAGCGGGGTCCACAGGGAACCCTGCGGGGTAGTTTTCCGCACGAATCGAAGGGTAGAAGGCGCGAGAGAACCTGCCGGAGCAGCGCGCGCTGCACGCAAGGGGACTGGACCTTGTTCTTGTAGGCGTGGGAGTGGGCGTCACAGGAGGCGCGGAGGCGCTCATCGGAGCAGGATGAGAGGATTGCACCACGGTACGAGGATTTCCGCGACGGCGTTAAAAGAAAGTGTGGTCGGGCCGGTTAGATATATATTTCCTTCGTTTCTACGTTATCATTAAATATGTTTAAAATGCAATTTATAATGTTATATATTTAAATTAAATTTTTTTTAAAATAATGATGTTAAAAATGAAAAGAGTGTATTACTAACGGAATGACCTGCAAACGGATGATATAAATCAGGTTATATCTCAAATTTTTAAAAAAAATTGTAATAACATGCATCAAAATGGCTCGTGATGAAAGGGAAGAAACGACGGATGGTGGATTTGGGCTGAACTGAAGATGATTAGATGCACAAGAGTTCACCGAAAATGTATTTCTGCGTATACACGTCTCCAGTAAGAACGCAGCTGCATCTCTTGCTTCCACCTGTACACTTCTGCATTCCACTAACCAAATTTAAATAAAATAGCCACACACCACGAGATATCTTCTTCACGATCCATCAGCCGACCACTCCATAGCAGAAAAAGAAAACGATCCACGAATAGCCAGGCCACAGGGGTCACGTGCACACGTCACAACTCCAACGAAGTCAAGCACGACTGCACCGTTACTGTACACAGGAAATGTTAAATTTTTCATTAGTTCCAACTGGTTCTTGGGATAACAACAAAAGTACTCTTCATTACAGAAGCATGGCGATGCAGATCTATGCTTTGAAGTCTCTAGACTATAACGATTAATTGAGGAACAGAGTGCATCTCGCCATGCAAGTGTCAAGTTAGCTAACAGTTACTACTATATCCGAAAGCCTACTTGGAGTCAAGACCTTCTGTTGCAGATTATTATCCTAGCCACTCCCATACAGAGCAGAAACTGAAGGTACTGAACGACATCACTAAGACACGGCATCTGGAACAGGACTGGTCCACGCTCCAAAGAGGCAGTTGTCCAAGAAACTCTCTGAAGTAAGCATTAGCGGGATGAACTTGCTTCTCATCAGTCTGTTTCTTCCATCTCATCGTCAGACTGCGGGTTCTCTACCTCACTGCCACTGCTCATGCCATTAGCGGCAGGGATGAAGTAATCCTTAGCTGAGCTGTCTTCAACCTTGTACTTCACAAACTTCACCGCTGCAAGGTCTTCATTTTCACAGCCCTTCCTTTTCCGTATGCCATTAACAGCCACCTTCATTGACTCAGCAGCAGCCATGAAAGCATTATCTGCAGTCTCCATCTCCTCAGCTTCTTCATCCTCGCTGGATTTTGCATCCATAACCTCCCCAACTCTCTGCTTATCAATGAAATAAAGCTCCGCATCTGAATGGATCATCCTGCTCCCATAGCCATTCTTGACTTCATCATAAGTAATCCTCCCCTTGATCCAAGAACTGTTATCTCCAAATACTTTGAGCCCCTTGTCTTCAAGGTTGACAAGCCAATCTGTGAAAATGAAACATGTACAGTTTTACACCACTTCATAAGGCATAGCTTAAAATCAATGAGGCCATTTCATATCTGCACATACTGAGAAGAGCTTGAGGTGTGTTAGCAACTGGTTTGCTTAGTTGGTTAAAGCCAGCTTGACAGGTGGCCCACTTGATGAGATAACTGGGAACATTTGAAGTCGAAAACGCATTGATAAACGATATTGCTCTCCCTTGATCACCTTTGCTCCTATAAAAATAAATGAAATGAGAAGAAAATTCCAAGACCAGCTAAGTTTTGATTCCCATAACTGTTTTCACCTGGCTTCATTGATCGCATCATGAGTAATAATTAATCTTGATACAAACATATGCAAAAGGGAACTATCAGCTTGATCAACTCCAGCTTCATTGTTAATGAAAGAATAATCCACCAAAATCAGAGCATCATAAAGCACATCTCTCAACAAGATTTCATCATCAGCACTCTGAGTCAGAAATCAAGTGTAACAAAAGTGAGATGAATAAAGAATACGATAATGTCACTAACACAACTCATATTCGTCAAACAATTTTAGTCCACTATTGTGAATGATATGAATAAACATTACATACAGAACATATAGCCAACTAGTCACATGGAATAAGGCATCACCATATATAAAAATTCAATAGCTAAGAATTATTGGAAATGGTTCCCTGTTAATTACAGTGAAAATATAAACTATAAAGTAGCAGGCCTAATCATGAACACAACAACTAAAGATAACTGGCAGTGGAAACCCTGGCTTGCCCGTTCCACACTATAAAAGATAATTATACCTAATGACTATGCTCAGAATCAAATATACATAAGAAGATGATACACAGATCAGACTTAAACCTGTTTCCATAGAACAACGACGGGTACAACTCCGACCCAAGTCACGCTCCTTGATGATATTGACATCAAATGGTACAGTAACACCAGCTTTGTGAAACACAACAGTAACTACTCTTCACCTCTTTAGTTTCCACAATTTAAGAATCCTGAGTCCAAGGACAATTGAAGTACAAAGCAACAAGTTGCACGGTTCTTATCTGACAAAGGTGATCCATGCTAAGTAACTACTTCTCAGCATGATGACTGGTGTTTAATTTAAGGCATGAGCTTATAACGAGAGTTGCTATGTATTTATGATGTTTCATTTAACTACCTCAGATACATTATGAATGTTAAATTAAATTACTTCCAGAAGCTTTATAAGTTTGTTAAAGAGTAGCTAATGCATAGAATTTATAGCTAGCAAAGGCATAAGCTACAAAAATGGTACCTTAAAAATTGGTTGGGTCAAAAACACATACCAGCAGAGAATAAACAGGCAGAGGACGGTTCAAAAGCATGTTCAGCAGGACCCCTGTTAATCCAAAGACAAAGGTGCCATTACAAATTTGACTTAAAACAACGATGCTTAAAGACATGAATCTGTAAATCATCCACTAACCGAAAAATTGCTGGTTCTGGAAGACAGGAATGGAGCTAACCGCCCAGACCCTGAGCTCCTTCTGCAGCTCAGCACGGGGCACTCCAGTTGCATTTTGCACCTTAAGGCAGAGCCTGAGCAGGAACGCCTCAGCCACCACGACCCCAGCGAGGTACTCGACGCTGCAGCCTTCCTTCATGAGCTCCCGCCTCGCCTCGTCCCCGGTGAGCGGGAATAACACCTGGAACGGGCACCTGTCCCTCGAGTGCCGCACGCTCCACACCTTGACGAGCTCGCCAAACGCCGGTAGCAGCCTCTCGCCATCGACACCGACCCCGGCGCCACCCGCGGAGGCGGTGGTGCGGCTGCTGCAGATGCTGATGTAGCTGAGCACGGCCTCGATGAGGTTCTCGGCCTCCCTGCGCGGCAGGTCGGTGTGAAAGAGCTCTGAGATGACGGGCGCCAGGAGCGCGAGTGGCTTGGCGGCTGTGGGCGAGGAGGCGGCAAAGTTGGAGAGAAGCTGGAGCAGGGACCGGAGGTCGCCAGGGCTGTCGTGGAAGTTGAGAGCAGAGAAGAACCAAACGGCCTCGAGCGGGGGATCCGGGTAGGAGCTGAGGACACGGGAGAAGACGCGGTGGAAGTTGGCGAGGTCGGCGGCGCCCTTGGCCGGGGCGGCGGAGACGGCGGCGAGGAAACCGGAGGCGGAGTCGCGGAGGAGGGTCTCGAAGCTGGAGAAGCAGAAGGCGGTGCCCATGGAGGGGAAGTCCACCACGATGGAGCCGGCGGCCATGGAGCGCAGGACCGGGGACGGATTCGGGCGAATTGGGTGCCGAAACCCTAACCCTAGGTTCGAGGCGAAGTGGAGTGGGGGACGGAGTTTCGGGGAGGTCGAGGGGTTTGGTTGGTTGGGAATGGGGGTTTGGGTTCAAGATGCGAGTACAAAATGGTCGGGCTCTTGAGGCTTGCGGGCGGCCGCGGGTGGTTTTTGAAGACGGAAGAGGCGGGAGAGGTGACACTGATCGCCGGACCCCCGCTGTCGGTTATAGAAGAGGAGCAACGGGAGATGGCTGTCTGGGCTGGAATGGGCTTCCGTTGGGCTTTAGAGTGACTTTAGAACTGGGCTAAAGATCATCTTCGAATTGGGCGATAACTGCTGTGTTGGCATGGGTATGCCTTTCAATCAAAATAGAGATAAATTCCTTATTTGATCAAAATTCATTGCTTTCCCTTTATGTCTCTTTCTGATTTAAACTTCTTATATATCCTAAAATTCATTTTTAATTCTTCATTTTGACCCTTCCGTCAGTTTTGTCTTCTAACGGTGTTAAGTGAGGACCGAAATGACTATTTTACCTCTGAGCATTGTATTTGTTTCATATTGTCTATTTTTTTTGCATGATTTGATAATTTCATAATTATAAAATTTTCTATGTGGCATTCGGTCCATAAATTTGTGCAATTATCATATTATAAAACCATATAAAAGGGGGAAAAGCTCAAAATAAAACAAATACAAACTCAAGGGTAATAAATGGTCAAAAAAATGCAAATAGGGCCTTTGTCTTGCCTTGTCTTCTCCTTAGTCTCTACTTTAAAAAGTACAATTTTTTTTACGTACACATGGTAAAATATTTGGATTAGACTAAATACACACAGAAAATGCACCCAGAGTAATTTTTTTTACAAATCTGACGAATAAAATATTCTCATAGACACCCTGATATGTACGTGGTTCCCGATCTTCCGTCAAATCGTGGTAACTCTCAATTTAGTGGAGATGCGACACACAATCGATCCAGCCTCAAATCAATATAATTCAAACCTAACAATCACAGCACCATCTCTGGTTATCAACCGTGCACGCACGATTGGCCTCGCCAAAAAGGCTAATAACCTACGAATCGAAAAACACAAGCAAAAACAAGAAAAAACACAGCTCAATTACAAAATCTGAATTAAAAACTGTTTGATAACAGATGAAATTAAGAAAACCCTAAACCTAATGATGGCGACTACTGATTATATAGACTTTAAGGCGTCCTTAAGGGCAAACTCTAATACTAATAGACCTAGAAAAGATATACGGTCCAATGGGCAAAAGATAGTGTCGCAGCACCGGAGCAGTTTTTGGATGTCATCTTGTTTTAACGATTCTGAATCCGATCGAATTTAGAGATGAGACCTGTGCCGTTGAAAAGCCTATCTTCTTAACTTTCCATCCATATCTAAAACGTCCAAAACATATTCCGTATACGACCTGAGTGCCTGTTTCAATGCGGGTTGCTCTTAGAACCCGAACAACTCGACTCCGAATTAGATTGAATCTCCTCCAGAGTTCTATGTGCCTTGCTCAGCATCTCCAAATTCTTCTTCGTACTTCTCTTGATACCCTCCAATGTTCCTAGTCATGATAGAATCATTAGATAGCAATCTATTCTCAAAGAATATATGTTTAGAAACGAGCTCACCTCTAAATTCGATTATTGTGTATGAGCTATAGCAGGTGAAGTGTCGTGTGTATCAAGAACATCACACCCCTTACAAATATAAAGAACGAGCTATTCCGGATCTTCTAAATCTTAGGTACACAAAAACTATTGTTAGTTAACTAGATATAAAAAATTTGTTAAAAAACAAAACAAATTCATTTCATGTTAATATTATTAATATTAATGGTAAAAAATGAGGAAATTAAAAATTTAATATTAATATATTTTTTAAGTTAATATTTTTTTTAGATCGTAACGTTAGTATAGGTATCGAGATTAGTCATCGTTGACTTTTAATATCAACTTTGATTATTCGTCGTATTAAAAAAAATATGATAGATTTTATATATTTTATTATAATTTACTTTATCACCAAAGGTGTTTGAAATACATGTTATAATTTACACATTTAACTAATTTTTTGAATAAGAAGAATGTTTAAGATGATGTTAAAAGTCAACGATATTAATTTAAAAATAGAGTGAGTAATTAAG
>BCLF01000037.1:511737-523691 GCA_001602275.1 Zoysia japonica
CCCCCCCCCCCCCCCCCAACCACGCACCGCGAGCACCCATTCCCCGCGCATGGACTCCCACCGAGCTCCAGAGCAGAGAATAGCTAAGATCCAGCACGGAGCGACCGAAAGCAAGCAGCACGAGAGCAGCAGTCAAAGGGATCGATCGGTACCATCCTGGACCTCCTCGCCGGCGCTGCGCTCGCCGAACACCTGGGAGAACCTCCACTCGAGCGGCTGCGTCGGGCCCGGAGGCGGCGGCGAGACCGAGGGCGAGCGCTCGGGTGCCGCGGCGCCGTTCATCGTCCTCTTCACCCTTCCCCGGGGGCGACGCGGAGCTCCGCCCGGCGGGATCGGGGCGCGTGCGGTGGTGGCGGCGGGACCGGGGGAAGAAGGGCACCGGGCAGGGTGGAGGGGGCGCGCTAGTGGACGGCGGCGGCGATGCCGGCGAGGGTTTGGGGGCTCATGGGGGGCTAAATGGCCAACGAGGGAGAGGGAGGGGCCGAGATGGGGCCGGGAAGGTTGCGCCGCGGCCGCGGCAGATACGACAACGGAGAGGGAAGAAACCAAAAAAAGGATTTCTTTTTTCTTTTTTTCGTTTACTTTCGTCTCCCTTTGCGATATCCTCCTAATCCTGTCACGGTGTCCTTTGCGATATCCTCCTAATCCTGTGACGGTGTCCTTTGCGAGGCAGGAGGATTTGCTTGGTTGCCGTAACCCCCCGTGAAAGAAAACATTATTAATTTCCAAATAACATTACGCATGGCTTTCGTATAATTATAAACTCCAAGTCTATTAATCAATTTGCTACACTACTATTAATCAAAATTTAGAACACCATCATCAACAGTTCACGACCAGAGGGGTACTTATATCAGTTTCTAATGATCGATGGGAGCAATGCGTTATTACATTGCAAACATTCATTGATTTAATTACAGTTAGCAAATGTAAAAAGCAAATAAGCTATTTTTTTTTTCAAAACCGGTGGCGCTACACACACCGTGGGAACACAGGAGATCACGCTCCCGCACCGTGAACGCACGGTCCAATTAGGTAATTAATCGTACGGATTAGTTGATGATCCTCGCAATATTTTGCCCCCTACGTGGTCTGCGCTCGTTGTACGGGCGCAACACAACCGTGTCGTCACGTCGGGTTCCGGCTTGTTTGTAGCGAGGAGAGGGCATTTCGTCGTGGGCGTTTGGATAGAGTAGTGGCCGCCGCTTAATTAATTGTAAAGCCTGATTAGCCTGATTTGATTTACCGCGAGTCGTTTACAGCTGTCTCACCGTGAGCTCTGACGGAAGCGGAGACCGCAGCGTGTGTGGGCAAGGGAGACATTGATGTGACGTGAATCCGTTGTAATTTTCGGATATGGGTAATACTAGTGCTCTGTGATGCCTCTTTTTAATTTTTTTATAAACCTTTCCTATTAAATAATACTCTTGTACCAAAACAGAGTCTCTTTTTTCAGCTTTTCGGACCGATTTTTCCGGCTGAAAAGTTAAACTGACAAAAGTTGAAACAAACAGCATTTTTAATAGCTTTTTTAGACCGCTGAAAAGTCAACTTTTGAGAAACTAAAAACTGAAAAGCTTTTGGTGTACACAAAAGGTAAATATATTGTAAAATTTAACGGTCTTCACTCTAACAGGCAGCTTTTCAACTGGCCATCAACCAGCTTTTTTAAAAAATCAAAAACTCCAGTTCAAACAAACAGGGCTTAATTGACATTTTTGGCTTTTTAAAATCGACATTTGACTATTCATCTTATTTAAAAAATTTAAGAAAATATAAAAATAAACAAGCCAACTTTAAAGTACTTCTAATAACAAATCATTTCACAATAAAATAAAAAAAATTCAAAAACTTTTTAAAATAAGACAAATGGACATAGAGAAAAGTTTAAAAATCTAAAAAATATTTATTTTGAGACGAATAGAGTATTTGTTTGTATTTTTTTATTCTCACGTGAACGCATCAGTTTGAAGAAAAAAAGTTAGTACTCTATCCGTTCTAAATTGTTGTGGCTGTTAACTTCTAATATCAACTTTAATTATTCATTTTATTAAAAAAGTTTGATTAATATTTTATATTTTATTATAATTTGTTTTATCATTAAAGTTGTTTGAATCAAGAGTTAATTTTACACATTTGAAATAATTTTATAAATAAAATAATTGATAAAATTGATGTTAAAAATCAATGATGATAATAATTTAAAGACGAAGGAGTAAATATCATTTGCTATAGCTATGACTGGATGAGAGCTGTCAGGAGAGACACTATGAACAACAAAAAAAAATTGTGCGTTCAATTTTGCTAAGCTAGTTAATCTCAGTCCTTCATATTTTTGCCATTTATGAGGCAGCGTCCACATCCGAGAAACACAACGATCCATCACATCGCTATATTACTGTGTAGCCATGGTTTATTTTTCATGCAGCAAGAGCAAGAGCAATGGTTAAAAAATGCATCTAAGTTAAAAAAAAACACTTGAGATTGTCTATGGTGAAAATCCAGCTGAAACCAAAGATAAAGGACCTGAAGTCACTGCAATTTGCAAAGGTACAAAAGCTTCCTAGAACCTCCAAACAGAATCCCAGTCCAAAAGTAAATTACTTTGTGACCATCATAAAAACTTATGTTCCTTATCGGTTATAAAAAAAATCAACCTTCTTATTAGCCATCAGCTTAAATTTCTTTACCTTATTTGCCATTATAGTGTTACAGTTTGAGGGAAAAAGGTCCCTTTTACCTTGGCAACATTTTAGTCCATCATTTCTTATTTGAACAATATTTCAATTAATATGTAATATGCAAATCTAAATAGCATAAGTACGTCCTCTAAAAATTTTAACATTAACAATATGTATTTTTCACAATAAGAAATAATATTCCATTATTCTAGCTAAAAACTGAATAAGTATGTACTCATATTCTCAAATTTGCAGATTATATATTAACTAAATTCTACAGTTGATAAGTGAGGTTGGCGGATTTTCATTGATAGGGCAAAACATTGGAGCTGAAAGTGAAATTTTTTGGTGACTGATCAATAAGCACAACTTTCTCTATCGTCAAATGTTTCCACACTCAGATTTAATTTAGAACATGGAAGTTTCACATGAATTGTACATAAATTTCACATGAATCTCAATTTCACATGCTAAACATTCATGTCTCATTTGGAATGCAGAAATTTTATAAAAAATTTATAAAAATCAAATCAATTCAATTTTTTAAAAAAATTGTAGAAACATGAAAAATTCGGCATTCCAAAGTCCAAACAGCCCAGTGGATGGACGATCCAGCCCTGGGAGCAACATCGGCCCACCCCACCCACCGCTGCCATTTCCCTCCCGCAATCTCGGCCGCCGTCTATCTCCGAGTCCTCCCTCTCGATCTCCACCCACCTCGTCTCCGCAGCTCTCACCGGCGCTCCACCAAGGTGAGCTTTCCCCAACCCCGTCCTAAACCCTAGCCTCTTCTACCCCGGATCCGTCGCTCGCTTCGTCCCGTACCGCCAGATCTGATTCCTTTCGATTTGACCATGTGGTCCATCCGTGTGATGGGGCGCGTAGGGTTAAGGTCCGGCGGCGATGTCGATGGCGGCGAGGTTGGCACAGCTGCGCACGAAGGCGGCGCAGGCTGCCGAGTTCGCCGCGAAGCACGGGGAGGTCTACTACAAGGAGGCCATGGAGAAGAACAAGCAGTACGTCGTGCAGCCCCCCACCGTCGAGAAGTGCCAGGAACTCTCCAAGCAGCTTTTCTACACCCGCCTCGCCAGGTGAATACGCCCTCTCCTTTGTGATGTATCGTTCCGATTGATGGGCCAGCTGGGTGCTGTTGTGTGCAGTGTCCTGCGATCTGTTTTGACGGATGCTAAGTAGTAAGTGGATTTGCTTGGGAAAATTGCTCTGATGGGATTAATGCGACATAATTAAGGTCTCTAATGTATGATTGATTGATTTGATACACTCCTGTCAATTTAGTTTAATCTGAACCTACTATGATATGAACTAGGCCCAGCAACAGTACTGGGCTTGTCCCAGCTGACCGTCAGATTCTATGAGTGGATTTAGAATGTTAATGGGATAATGCAAGTATCTTTGGTGCCACATTGGAGTTTTTCTTGGTAGCAGTGCACTCCAAACTCGCAATGGTTTGCATCCTGGCTATGATAGCATGATTGTTTCCTGACTTGCTTGTTCAGTTAGTGACTATACACTTAACTTGAATTTATCATGCTGCTTCTAGTATGTGCAATTAGATACAGCTCTTATATCATGTAATGTGTTTGCTGTACCTTATGTGCATGATTATGTACATCTTGTGCAATGTAGTGTCCTTTAGAATGATACTTGCCTCTGACAGTGACATGAACTCAAGTCTAAGGGTGCATTTGGCACACCGAAACATTTCAGTTTCTGGGTTGAATACATCGAATCGGTTACAAGGGTGAGATCATTGAAATGATCCCGTGGTGAAGCAGTGGAGTTTCTCGTTTTTGGAACTACGGGCATAAAATCGGCCAGAGGCCAGTTTCACTCCCGAAATGCTTCAGAAGAAAGGACCTCCCCTCCAAAATTGGAAGTATTTACACACAATTTGCCACTGCCTACTCAGTGCATCCAGTGCTCCCAATCCCGCCGCCAGAGCTCCCGGCGCCGCAGCTCCCCAAGACCCCAACTCCCCGCCGCCACCGCCATCACTGCCCCCTTTGAAAAATGCCGCCTGCTCTGGATGCCGCCGTTCCGTTTTGATTGCTTATGAGCATGAGTGTGCTTCATTGGTGCTGAACCACAGTTGCGTGTTGTGGACGTGGTGTACGAACGAGCGAAGAAGATGAAGCTGTTTATTTGGGCCTCGATTCAGTGATAATGGGCTGCAATGGGAGCAAGGAAAAGATTCCCCGTACTTTTTCAGTTTTTTGACCAAGAAAAAAATACATGATAATATAATTAATTTAGGTGAACCTAGGGTCCTATTGGCCAATTCAATCTTCCTCTTCTCTCTGATGAAATCAAATCCCTAAAATTAGCCAAACAGTTTCATAAGTGATTCTGTTTCACCCTAGAAACGCTTCAGGGGAGAAACTGGAATGTTTCTGAATAAGAATCTAGAACCGTACCAAATGCACCCTAATATTTTGGATTATGTGCAAAGTGCAATTTTGAAGTCTTTCCAGCGTATAGTGAAAGAAATTTATGTGGCAATGATATATATGTTGTCATATCCACTTGTACCCGTCTTGCATGGAGACATGTATGGCTAGTAGGTGAAACTACGAAAGTTTGACCATTTATTGTGCTTATTTAGAGTCTCTTGTGATGTTGATGCGGTGGCACATTGGCGTAATATGGAGAACTCGAACCGCTTTACATAATGCAGTGGCACATAGATATGCATGCGAAAAGGCTTCTGATTCAACTTTATCTAAACACTTTGCTGTAAAGACAAGCAATGGCTTGGTTACTCGGAAATGTTCTAGCACTATATGGGTGCGGATTATGATTGACGGAGGAAAAGCCTTTGCACTCGTTTATTTCTGGTATGTGGAAGTAAGCACATCGTTTTCAGTATTACTATTGATACATGCCATTTGAGCCAATAGCTTAAATTTGACTGTATGTTGTCTGTAGCATTATTTGTATCATGGTTATGCCCATGACTTGCAAATATCTAGGAAATTTGTATCGTTCGTATCACATCTTTATCTTTGCTGGTCATGAGAGTACTATAGCCTGACCTCAATTCTGTTGACATATGTAATAGTTTGATAGATGCCTGGATAAGCACTCTCCCTGATCTTATGTTCCTTTTGAGTTTGAATTAGCTAGTCAGCTGAGAACAGTGACAGCATTAATCATATTAAAACAACCATTTGGACCCTTTTGTCATAATGCTAAGTGTAGTATGCCACTATGGGGGACCTTGTTTTCTCTGTACTGTTCCAAGTCATGGTAGAAATTTCAAGTAGCTAGTTCATTCATTAATGCAAGGCTGCTGATAACTTTCCTTGATACTTCTGAATGAGTGTGGAAATAGGTTGAATATTTAGATTGATCATCTTCTGTACAAATGACCAGTTAAGAGCAGAAGAAACAACAGTTTACCCAATTAGTTGTTTGGATCTTGCTCCCATTAAACATAAATATTAATTTGTTATGATTTGTTCTGCTTCGGAGTTTGCTTCTTGTGGTTATAACTATTTCTGTGTTTGTTCAGTCTACCAGGTCGCTACGAGGCATTCTGGAAGGAGCTTGATGGTGTGAAGCAGGTATGGAAGAACAGGAAGGAGCTCAAGGTTGAGGACCTCGGTATTGCAACTTTATTCGGAGTTGAGCTTTATGCATGGTTCTGCGTAGGCGAGATTGTTGGCAGAGGATTCACCTTAACCGGCTATAAGGTCTAGATAATTTCCCCGGGTTAAGGCCTGCTCTATAATATATACGTTTAGCTGATGCTTGTCGAAATTACGATGATACCAGCTTCTCATTGCAATTTTGTTCTGTAAGTTCTTCCTAGCACTTAATGTCAGCAAGACGAGCATATCATTGCAACATTGCCTCAATAATTTGCTCGCTCGGTTGTCCTTTTTGGTGCTCTGTATTTTTTTCCCCTCCATCGCATCTGCTGCAGTACACTGCAAGCTGACTCATCTGTCTTTTTTTTATGCTCCAAATGAACTTCTTCTATGGAAGATTGATAATATGAGCAACTACTTGGTGTCCTACTCCTATCACCTATTTACTATATTGCCTGCTGAGAGTGGGAGTGTAAACACTTTGGCATGCAATGAATGTTCTCTAGTTTGGCTGTCTTCCTGATGCTTGGATACGTTACTGATGAAGCAATATTGTTTTTATCAATTACTGCGATTTGTGCTGTTGAGAACGTTTGAATTAATATCAGTGCTATATGAGCATGCATGATTTCATCCCCCTGCTTAACTGTAAAGTAACATTATTTCTGGAACACATACTAGAAGTTTCATTACAATGGGCCTATGTTACGAGTACTGCGCTATTTCCACCAAAAAAAAAAAACACTACCAGCTGGCCAATCTATCTATTTGAGAGAATTATTTAAGTTATTGACCTTCTAGGACTGGTAAACAAGTAGTATCAGGTTGCTACACGTTAACAATACTTGGTAGAGTTTCAGTTGTAGAGCAGAACGATGAGGGTGGTGAAGCAGCTACTGGCGAGCACGAGCATCCACGCCTTGCTGATCCTGCACCTCCGGTTCCTCCTTGCCGGCGAAGAGGTAGAACACACGGTCGCACGCCAGCTTGAAGAGCGCCAGGCACGCGAAGAAGAGACTTATGGACAGCGCCGCCAGCTCCCTGTTCTGCAGCGTCTCCTGCACGCCCCGCATCTCCTCCATGCTCGATCTGCACACAGCCGCGGCTTCAGTAACAGATTCAATACCAAGCGCTGTGATAGCAACAACGCGGCGACATCGCTGACGAAGGTTGAGCGCTTGCCTCATTGCAGCGTTCTCCCTGAATAGATGGTCCAGCTTGCTGGAGACGGCTGATTTCCAGTCCGTGAGCTCGTCCAGATCCTTCGCCTGATGAAACAATCGGTGAACACTGAGAACGGCATGGCTATAAGCTTGAAACGATGCGTGTGGACGGGCATTGCGCGATGCGTACCACGTTGTCCTTCCACTCGATGATGTCGTGCACGTCCGCCTTCAGTTTATCCAGCGCCGTGGCCGTCTGTGAGAGCCCGTTCTGCAGGTCCGGCAGCTTGGCGCCGTGCACTCGGGTGTACTCCTCCAGCGTCGACAAGCCCATTTCCAGCGACCGCATCTTCTGCATCAGGATCTTGAGCACGCCGTCGCCGTGGGTCGTCCGCCCCGTGGACGCCAGCTGCGCTGGTTTCGCCTCCTTGGCAGTTGGCAGCTTCGCATCGCCTGCGCCACCCCTGGAGCCGTTGTTCTTGGCGTCGCTGGCGCTGTTGTCATTTCGCATCGCCGGTGGCACCCCTGGAGCGGTGTCGTTGACGTCCCGGATGGCGGGGTCGGCGAAAGAGGCGGCGTCGGGTTCAGAGCCCGCACCGGCGATTATGAAGTCCTGAAGCATCCGCTCGACGGCGTCGACGCCGTACACCTCGAGGTAGCTGAGGATGCAGTAGAAGCCGGAGCCGTAGTGGGTGACGAGGCGTAGACGGAGGTACCGCGCCCACCGGGGCTCCGGCAGCACGAAGCGCTGCGCGTGCTTGACGTTCTCGGCGGTGAACCGGCCCAGCAGCTCCCACGTCTCCGTCGGGTAGCTCATGCTGCCGTGTAGCTCGAACTCCCTGAAGTTGGAGGAGTAGTGCTCCAGGTTGGCCAGCGCGACGGTGTCCACGAGCGTCTCCTCCGCGAGCTCGACCACGACGAACTTGTCGTCCGCGGAGCACGGGTTGCGCAGGTACTTGTCCTTGTCTCCGCCGAGGACGTTGGAGGCGCCCTTCGCCTCCTTGTTGTGCGCCATCACCTTGGCGCCCTTGGACGCCGCGGCGTAGTTGTACTCGGCGCCGCTGGGCTCCAGGCGGTGCGCGGCGCCGCCGCCGATTGCGGCGGTGTCGTTCTCCGCCTTGCCCTGCATGATCCGGCTCCGGAACGCGTCGAGGCCCTCGAATGCCGCGTTGCCGACGGACGGCGACGGTGCGGGAGCATCTTCGGGCGGCGTCGGCGGGTAGGAGGAGGGATGACACGTCGGTGGGGACACGCTGTGGTTCGGCAACACGTACGCCTCCATCGGCATAACCTTGCAGTAGCTGTCACGCTTGCCATCGTCCTCGAAGAAATCTGCAGGCGTTGTTGATCGCGGATCGTTGAGCATCACAGACAAATTCGACACGAAAATGCGACAGATCGATCGAGACCGATGAAATTAAGCTGCAACCTGAAGGGTCTGCCTGGCTGTGGAGGAACTGGGATCGGAGGAGGAAGAGAAGGCACCAGGCGGAGAATACGACGGAGAGGGACACCTCCCGGAACCCGCTGTTCATGGACAGCGCATCGGTGGCGGTCGCGCCGGAGCCGGGCCCTTTGCCGCCTTGCCGCTGGTGATGGTGGTCCCCCGGCCCTGCGCCTCTTCCGGCGCCGCCTCCTTCTCTCCTCTTCCTGCTCATGCATGCACCGCCGCCCCTACTTCGATCGCGCGGGCACCAGTCCAATCACTCCGCGGCCGTTCGCCCCAGACTCCCCCGCGCACCCGCGCCGCGCCGTTGGCTTCAGTTTCGCGGGAAATCGCAGGTTACAATGCCCGTTCGCAGTTCCTTGGTTGCCGATCGGACGCAGATGGAGTGTGGCGAGAAAAAAGGCAGAAGCTGGACGGACGGAGACCGAGCGAGAGAGGAGGATGAATGGAGGCTCGAGCGAAGGGAGCGTCAAGTTCGGCGGAGGGCGTGGCGAACCCAGTGCGCGCCATGCAACAGTCACTGCTTGCTGGTGCTGGGAGACGAAGGAATGATTCTGCTTCGATCGTCATGCAGGCCCACAGTGCTATGGGCCGGATCGGGTTATCCGTTTCAGCCTATTTACCTGGGTGGAAAATTGAGCTGAGTTGGCTAAACAAGGGTTCTTCTGTTTTCGGCCTTATTTTTTTGCGTAAAATGAAGGCCTTTATGTGCCGAAACTCTAGCCCGTGACTAGGCCCGGCCCATTTAGGATAAGTTCCGTTTTTTTTTTNTTTTTTTTTTAATTTGCTGCGAGGACAAGTTCGGCTGTTACCTGCCATGCAGCTGTGCCCGTCAGACGCGAGTTGCAGCCATAAAGTCCGTTTCGAACGTGAAAATTTTTCTGTTATGGCGTGAAATGGATGCAATGCTTGCATTAGACACTTCTGTTAGGGCGTGAATGCAACTAGCTATGTTGAATCACCGAGTGCATTAGCATGTGGGAGAGAAAAAAAAAAAGAAATTTCAGTGATTTGCTCCTCATTTGCACCACCTTATGGCTCGTTCGGTTTCACCAGGATTGGAGGGGATTACTTCCATTGCTCTACAGGTGAAAATTTAATCCATATCATTTCACTCTAATCTCCTTCAATCCCATCCTAACCGAACAAGCCCTGAATCTAGTTATGTGTGGTCACTCAAATCTTCACAACACTAGCTTCACGACTCCCTCATGCGCAAGCTTTTTTTGCAAGATGTTTGCGCTCACAACACACCTCTAGTAAAAAAGAACTCTAGCGAAAATTCCCAAACATAACTGTTCCTCGTATAGGGAAAAAGTAGAAAAAAGGCAAGATAAAGCAAAGAGCTCCGACGGAAAGAACAAAAAGGAGAGGAGCGGAAGGACACCCGTCTCGCAAATGGAGGAAAAGACGTGTCACAAAGCCCGGCGCCACTATCAAGTGCAACGTGAGTCACGGAGACGTGGGGTGCGGGCGGGCCGATCCATATGGACACAGCACATTGGCAGTATCCGAGGCAAGACGTGAGGTAATGTCCGGTGAAAGATAAAGGCCAGATCCGATCGCAGATACTCCATCAACTTCGCAGCGTTGTACTGCAGCGGAGGCGCTCCGCGTGCGCACGGTGTAGTACGCGCCGTCGAGTCCGGCCGCGCCCTGCGTCTGCGTGAAGGCACGAGTGCAGGAGGACGTGGTGGTAACTAGCGGAATCTTAGGGGAAGTTTGGATCGACGCCCACGCTTCTACGCCAAAAGTTTGGCATGCCCGCGCGAGCAGACGCTGATTTGACGCTCGTTTGAAGTGATTCCAAGATTTAGCTCGCCAACACACGAGAGCAGTGGTGCAGTTTAATTTTTCTTGCCCAACGCGAGCGAGACGGCGATGCTGAAATCGGCCGCCAGGCTTACCAAATCTTGGCGAGCTGATTTCGGGCGATACCCAAACATACCCTAACCCCGCGTAACCGTACTCCCAAGTCGAAAGGATAGGAGTAGTCGTACGGAGTACGGCATGCCTAATCAACTGGATCGATGGCGAGAAACGCAGAACGGGTGGGTGGGTGCCGGCGGTTGTCCAACGACGTCAAAACCTATCACGGCCCGGGGTTCCAGGTTTGTCCTGTATAATCACTACTTTGGCCGGAACGCGAGAAAATTAACAATCTGCGTACCCACATGCTCCGATCTCTGGGCCGGCGGACAGGACAAGGCGCGTTTCCCGCGGTTCACACTTCACAGACACGCGAGGCATCGGTGATCGGTCCACTGATCACGACCATCGTCATACCGCAGGACATGTAGCACGTGCCCTCCATTTCACACGGCGCCGCCCAGCCTCAGGAATCTAAAAAAAAAATTTACAAAAATTAATTTAATTTTACAGAAAATTACAGAAAATAAAAAAAAGTTATCGTGTTTCAAAAGAGACCTCAGAGAACTGCCTTTTCGGTTAACCCGGGCGCTGCGTGGCAGAACAATGAACAGAGGGGAAGTAATCAGTGACCACTGCGTCGCCTTCGCGCGCATGTGAGGTGCCATCACGCCTCTGGATCAGTCTTAACTTCCTCACCGTCGCTGTCTCCCCTCTCCATCCGTGGGTGACGCGGCGGTAGCTGGAGGAGCAAGACGACGTAGATGAGCGCCATCACGTCGCACGCAGGCAGACGCCGTGCGCACCCGCGCCCGCCGTGGCTTTCCGCGTCAAGTAGCGGCGGGAGGTGCGGTGCGCGATCTTCCTACTCGACGTGGTTCGAAAGACGGGCACGCAGGGAAGCGGTGGGTCGAGACGGATCGACGATGAAAGAAGAAAGCGGGTGGGGTTTGTTGCCGGAATCAGGGAGCGCGGAGCACGCGACCCTCCATTTCCCTGCGAAACTGAACTTGCGGAAAGGTCGGATTATCCGGTCACCTCACGCTGACACGAGTACCGGTTCTGTGGGGTGCTCCTCCAAATCTGTGGTGCGAAACGTCACACGCCGGCAGCCGGCAGGTGCGCTACCTACGCGTCGAGAGGCTTGTGCTGCAGGGGAAGAAACCGGGGGGGGGGGGGGGGG
>BCLF01000037.1:523715-545175 GCA_001602275.1 Zoysia japonica
GGGGGGGGGGGGGGCTGAAATCTACACCCGCCGTACATGGAAGATGGAATCCGGAGGGAGCCTGGCAGTGGCCGGCTGCGGCGGGCCTCCATCTTTCTGCGCGGTCGCCGCGCGTTTGGACCCAGCACGACGCCTGTCGCGCGTGAAATGAAAACAACGGGTAGGTGGCGTGGGGAGTGGGGACGCGTCGGACAGCGACAAGCGCGGCATTGAAGGCAGAGCGTCCTGTACGGTACTAAAGCGGAGCAAAGCATGCGGCGCATCACCAACGGTCTTTTCTTCTTCTTTCCTCACGGGCCCCGTCATGCGGCCCCCAGCCGTCCGGAAGCCAGCGTAAATAACCCGAGCGAGCTGCCCCCGGATAACGGGACCCAGGCGGCCGGGGACTCGCGTCCAACGTTTCACACTCCACAGTGCTCAGGGGAGCAACACCGTCCGGATTCCAAGCCACGCCAACGACGAGAGGCGTTGCATCTCCCGTGCGCTCGCTCTTCGTTTACGAGTAGCAGTACTTTGCTTCTCTTCTTTCTAAGGGCTCTAATGTACGATTTTCATAGGAATTACGTAAGAACGTAGGATTAGGAAATTTTTTGTTCAATTCAAAAGAGACCTAACACTTTTAATAACCACTTAACCACGCACCGCCGGCACAAACGGAACGTTTTACAGCGAGGCCGAGAAAGTACAGCCAGACGCAAAGCACAAAAAGCGAAACAAACCAGTCAGTAGGAAGTGGCAATTTTTAACCCAAACACTTTTTCAGGGGGCTGTGTCAGCCTTCATCGACAACTAGCAGCAACGGACCCCGATCCTCAGCCGTGCTACCGCGGTCACGAGGAGGACAGGATCACGCGCGCTTCTTTTACCATTTGACAGCCCGTTACTACTACTAAACGCTTACTCCAACAAACAGTTATCTAATCCGCGGCGGCGAGCTCACTCAGCAGCCCTTGGCCGCGAACCCGACGCGCTGGCCGTCGCCGTCGAAGACGACGCGGAAGCCCTGCTGCTGGATGTTGCCGATGATGGAGACGCCGCCGTCGGTGCCCGCGAACGCGAAGCAGAACGTGCCCTTGGTGTCCACGGGGATGAGGTAGTTCTCGGGGGGCAGCGCGGCCGCGGCGCCGCCCGCGAAGTGCATCGACAGCGTCGGCACCTTCACCACCTTCTGCCCCGCGAGGTCGTAGCACGTGTCGAACAGCGAGAACCCGCCGGGCGAGAGGCGCAGCCCCGCCGCCGCGCCGCGGAACGCGTCGCGCAGCGCGGTGTACGCGGGACGGGCGAGCCGCGTTACGGACGTGCCCGAGTCCACGATCACCCCGCCGCGGCCGGTGGAGGGGTTCAGGCGGAGGTCCGACTCGAGCACGCCCGGGATGCGCGCGCCGCCCACGCTGATGCCGACGAGCTGCACGTAGTAGAAGGTCTCCATCCGCGGGTTCCTGACCATCGGGGTGAACGAAGCGGCGGAGCCGACGGCGCCCGGGCCGAAGCTGACGGTCGAAGACCGGGTGGTCGGACTCGAAGCCGAGGAGGTGCGGTCCACGAGGCAGTACGAGAAGCTCCGCCCGTAGCGGCGGGAGATCTGGTTCGGGAACGACAGCCCGCCGCGGCCGAGGCCCAGCAGCCCTGCCGCCGCCACGAACAGGCCCTCGTTGTCGTGCCCGCACCCGAGCGCCACCCGCGCCACGCGCGCGCCGCCCGCGAACGTCAGCGTCTCCGTCGCGAAGTCGCCCGTCGTCACCGACCCGTCGCCGTACGCCACCTGGTACATGCACGCCCGCCGCCGAAGGTCGCAGCCGCCCGAGTCCAGCAGCCGGCACAGCGGCGACGAGCAGTCCACGGCGCCGTACGAGCTCGAGCGCCGCGGGTCGAAGATCGGACCCGACTGCTCGTAGCACCGCCGGCACGGCTGGCACTGCATCCACACCACGTCGCTGCCGGTGTCCAGCACCATGAGCGCCGGGGAGGCCGGCGTGCCCACGCCGATCTTGGTGAAGTACTCCCCGCTCCCCTGAGCGAGCCCGGACACCACCGGCGCCGTGACTCCGCCACCACCTCCTACTCCTCCCGCTCCCTTGGTGCCGTTGGCAGCCGGGGCCCCGTTCGCCGCCTTCGAGATCCCCGCGGCCCGCTTCCTGTCCCGCTTCAGCCGGTGCTTGAGCAGCTCGGCCGCGGTGGCGTTCACCGCGAACACGTCGCGGTGGACCACACGGAGCAGCGCCGTCGTCGCGTCCTCCGCCGCGGCGAGGCTGCCGCCGAAGGTATCCTTATCCGCGTCCTCCGCCGGAGCTGTGTACACATGAGGCGAGAGAGGGGTGGCGACGAAGGTGTGGTACTCAACGTCCGCCGCGGCACTGGAGCCGGCCAGCAGCAGGAGCAGCAGCGCGGCGAGAGGGGCCATGGCTTCTGGGGAGTGGAGTGGACACAGGTCGGGAGTTGGTGGTGTATAAGAAGGGACAAAGGCGGGAGTGGTGGGCAGGCGGGTTATCATTAGCAGAGGAGATTAGATTAGATTAATTAGTGCTACGTAGTTAATGAGCAGCATTTGCGGGGGATGTTTCGGTGAGCTGCGGTGCGGTGCCGCGCCGCGGGACTCGAGAACGGGCATAAATGTTTGGGCGACGCGCCGGGCCCCAGATCGAGCGGACGCCAGGCCGGATTTCCGTATAAGCGGATTTTTTTTTTTCAGAATCACACAACATTTCTCTTTGAAACGCAGTTTCACAAAAATTTAACATAAAAAATGAAAAAAATTCTTGCATTAAGAGGTCTGACATCATTCGCTTTGGCTGTGATGCGACCCGGTGGCACGGGCACGCCTGAGGCAACGTGTCAACGCATCGGCTCTCCAATGCAGCGCAACACCATTAGTGGTTCGGCAGTTATAGTGTACTAACAAAAAAGTAATAGCAGGAATGTGCAGCTGATGAATGTTTCATGCCATGTATTTTTAGGTTATTGTTACATGACTTTTTTTAAATACTATATCTCACATTTTATATTTTCAATTTTTGCTATACTTGTGGTCAGAAATTTACTAGCTAAGTACATTTTTATGGTAACCCACAGTTGACTAAACTTAGATGTGATAAAGCTAGGCATCAACCAAACATGCTGCCGCCAAAAATTCCAAGTAAAAAAATTAGCACAAAAAATTTGATAAATTTTAGTATAAAAAGTAAACTAGAAGTCTATTGAACAATTGCAGCATGATATAAATTTGGCAATGAAGCAAATAGTTATTAAATTTATTACGTCTCATTGAAATTTTAGCATTGTAAAGTTAAGCTGGCATCTAAACAGTCTCTTGTACATTTTGGCTCCAGTGGGCTAGCGCCTTCACAAGGCTTCACCTCCCAATACCCCACCAGGCGCTCCACCAGTAGCATCGCTTAATCCACCCAATTAGTTATTCTTTCTTAAGAAAAGAATAACATGTCTCATACGCTTTAGGTGTGTTTAGACAACTTAGATCTAACAAGATGTGAAACTAGTGTGACATCTAATATTCTCTCCGTTTTTAAATTAATGTTACCGTTAACTTTTAATATTAAATTTGATCATTCATCTTATTTAAAATTAGTTCAAATGCATAAAATTTCAAATTTTAAATCAAATAACTCTAATAATAAATCAAATTATAACAAAATATATAATATTTATTAAATTTTTTTAATAAAATAAATAGTCAAAAGTTAAAGTTAGACGGCGACATAAACGAAGGGAGCAGGTGCGAGTGCTGGTTTTAATCCGCAGATGCTATAGTCAACTGGCATTTTGGCCGCCTGGCACGCGCCGGCTCGGCGTGGTATGGCACGACCCATCGAGGCACGCCGGGCCTATGGGCCATGCCGAGGTGTGCTCCGGGTCCAGCCGTAGGCTCGAGGTATGACCTGTCAACGCCAGAACCGTGCCGGGCCGGCACGGCTAGCCTACAACCCACGACCGCACGGCAGCCCGCCACGGCAGCAGCAGCATCGCGACGGCCGGCGCGGATCCAAGGCGACAGGTCAAGGTGGCGCGGTGACGAGGAGCACGAGCCTGCGGGATAGGGCGGTGACAAGAGGCGGCGACGCGGACCCGAGAAGGAGAAGAACGGTGGCACGCGCGGGAGGAGGAGGAGAACGGCAAGAGTGGCGATGCGGCGTCGGCTTGTACGGCTGCCGGGAGCGAGACGACGCGCGTCCCTGTGGGTGGCGGCCGGGAGCCGGGGTGAGTGGGCGCGGCACGGGTCCGTAGGTCCGTAGCTCAACCGGCATGGGCCCGTAGCTCAGCGAGTCGTGCCATGCTTGGACCTGGCACACCCAGCCACGTTCCGATCCAAAAATAGCTCGCCAGAGTAACTAGCTATAAGTGTGGGTTATGACGGATTGATTTTTACTTTTTACTCCATCCAATCCCAACCTGAGCCGTGGGTCAAGCGGCAGGGTACCCGTGGGTCAAGCCGTAGGGGTCGTGTGATTTCCGGAGATTTCTCCGTATCAATATTCAATAGTGCTGGCTTATACTGCCTCCATCATGGCCCAAAGAATTGTGCAGTTGGGCTTGAAACTATAATTTGATCTACTTCCCGGGCAAAGTTGTGTCGATGTAAGTTTTATTTGGGCCCACGGCAGTTCAGTGGACTCGGTTCCATAGCATTTCTCTGGGGACTTCAAAAATTAATTTTAAAAACTCATTTTATTCAAATTTTTTTAATAAATATTATATATTTTTATTATAATTTAATTTATCATTAGAATTATTTGAATCACAACTTCAAATTTTACATAATTAAACAAATTTTTTGAATAAAACAAGTAGTCAAAGCTGATCTTTCAAGTTAACGACGACATCAATTTAAAAACAGAGAGAGTAATTAATGATTCCCTATTATATAATAAAAACATTACTCTTTTTTTCGGATAAATAAAAACATTACTCTGTATTATGTAGTCTTCTATCATCATGCACGAAAAATCAATTGAACTGTTCTGTTCTGTGTGAGAAGTCCACATTTGCAGATGTCAGCCCCTGTTTTGGCACAGCTGGAACTTGTTAAAAAATCAGCTTATTTTCACATGTGATAAAAAGCAGCTAAAAAATAATCTTTTGTTTAAGTTCATTTTGAGAAGCTGTTGAACTAATAAGCTGTAAAATAAATTTGTTGTTTGACACAACTTCTATTTATTTCTGTGAATAAACTGAAAATAAACTGTGCCAAACAGTACCTGGGTTATGTTTGGAGCTGCCATGTGGAAGCGACGATGAGATCATCTTCATGTGACACAAAACGTCTCTGCATCCAATCCTTTTTACAATATCCTTGTTCATAATTTGCGTGTCGTATAATAAAATACAGATAACTGTGAGTTGACACTTCAGGGTACCTGATTGCACAAATTGACTAGCAAAATTCTTCATAAAGACAAAATTATCAGCGTAGTAATTTGACTGCCTAGATTTACGATTGTTTGGTTTTCTTTTGCGTGCTTTTGAGGTTAATCTGTTACCAGTGGTTTCAGCGTGCTGGTTGACAATTACCCATCAGAAATGTACTTTTAGCAAGGGCTCTAATAAGCTCAAAATTTTCTTGCTAGGCACAAAATCATAAGATATTTGTCAAAGATTCATATACATATGGAACGTGCAAAATATCAAAGTCGTGAACCAGTGCTATTCATCCTATGTACACATGTTATTTTCAGACATCAGTGAAACATTTCTGTAGTCTTTTTGGACGACCTTACTGTAAATTCAGTAGACAAGGTGTGACTCCCTTGCACATAGATTGCTACAACGTAAAGGCAAAAAAGACCCCCCAAACGCCAAGCGTTAACAACGAAGAAACTTCAGAGTATTCGTATAAGCTATTTTGTCAGTGATGTTGCAGTTGGTTCTTTTCGTTGTTGGCACTGTAACATGTATGACTCGGTTTCTACAGTTGCCATTCAAATCAGTACATAATTCACAGCTTACAATGAAAGCTGATTGGCGAGGACTCGTCAGTCTTTGAACCAGAGAAGCAATCACACTCAAAATATCATTCTTCAGGTTAGGCAGCCATGTCTGTTTCATTGACTTCCGAGTGCATCACAAAGCTTGGGAACACCATTGTGATGTCCCTGAGAAATAACCAACAGTCAGTCAGATGGCCACTCAATATCACTTTGTAAGCCAACAATTGCCCCATGAAAGAAGAAAAGGATGTGCATTGGCTATTGCATGCGCACAGATTAATGTTAGATATGAGAGGAAAATATTCATCAATAAAAAACTCTGTTCGAACTTAAACTTCGTATGATCAGATCTGTATTTAGCTTTTTCAACAACGCTACATGACAAAGTAAATCTATCCACTAACACACTAGATAAATTGCAACAAATTTGTGTGTACTTTTCAAGATTAAGTATAACTTCTGGCTTCAGTTTTGTGTGTACTTACTTGAGGTATGGGAGGGACATATTCCTGAGTACATATGGATTATTTTTAACAAATTCATTCCACTCGTCTTGATCTATCTTCCCATCACCTTTTGTGTCAGCTTGCTCGAATGTCTGACAACCAACATCACAATATTAGTATAATGCAAACATGACAACGCTGCTTACATGCAAATAAGACATTACAATATTTAACTATCCATGGATATAATCTTTGCATACCCTATCAACAATCGATTCAACAGCATCAGTCGTAATATTTAGATCTGATTCATCTAGCAAAGCCAACACCATCTCTTTTAACTGCAACATAATTGATGATACACAGTATAGTAAGAAATTCCTTTTTTTTGCGAAAATAAGAAAATTTCTATTTTGCACTCACGTTTTATGCAAAAACTGAGTTAATAAAAAATGTATGTAGCAGTGGACACTATAAAGGGATACTGATCAAAAGGCAAATCAACACAACGACCAGCTAAGGCAACTCGCTCCTCCATTGATAGTTAAAAAGAAAAAAATGCTCCAGTTTGTTTCTGTGGTAAATCATTGAGGGGAAATGGGATTTCCTACACATCATACTTGTATCATAAGAAAAATAAATTCACTGCAAGTTACATATTCCTCAGATATATGGGTGAGCAACTTTCACGCATCATATTTCTCTGATATACAGCTGAGCCTCTTTTTACGCATCTCATCGCTGATGAATCATCTCTGAAACAAGTTTTCAGATTTCCACAACATTTATTTCTTTTATATATCTGGTAGCATTGAGCTAATGCTCCATCTTCATATATCAACGAAAACAAAAAAAGTACAATATTATGTGGGCAATCTGTTTCATTTAATCATTCATCTGCTTTTTAAAAGTAACTGCACCCACTGAGTACCGATTCACACTCGCAACAAAAGGGTACCAATAAAGAAAAAGAACAAGAATAGGGGGATCAGCATCCAGCTAGCATTAATATCTAGAAGGTGATAATCAAACCCTAGTTGGCTTGGGTGACATCCACACTAGTAACGCGCATCCTCTCTCCATATCCCGAATTTTCATTTAATTTCAACTTCAAATTTCTATCAATGCATTGTCATGGGCAACATTCCAAAAGACACCCTATTCGGTAGCTACAATGGATCATTGACTAATCAAAAGTGAATCTAACTACAGATTAATTCGGCAATCAGTATCATTCACTGACTAATCTATCATAACCCGTTAGTCAAAACATACAATCCTTACATGTAACTGAAACATGGCATTACATCGCGGAACAAAGGAAACAAAAGCAGCTCTGGAACTTCAAAGTTTATCCTAGTAAAGCTGGCCGAGGAAGGCTTCAACATTCCCTACTCTTACAGCAACTTAATTATGCAACATATAGCAAAATTTATATTAATAAAAAAGATATCATTCTGTTTAGTGGCAGGACTGTATGTATGCGAAAAATAGAGTTACCTCATGCCGTTCAATAAAGCCTGTCTGCCTCAAGTCATATAACCTAAATGCAACTGCAACAATAAATTTCCCAATAAATAGCTAACAAAATTCAATTACAAAGTTTGTGAAGATTCTCAAGGAAAACACGGTTTTGGTAGAGTAATTCTCCTTACAAGCAATTTTTTGTTCTTCAGGTGCATCTGGATGAAACACACTAAGGGAACGAACAAATTCACCAAATTCAATTACACCATTTCGTTTTTGATCAAATAAGTCAAATACCTGCGATTATTTTGGAGTTTTGTCATAACAAATGCTATAGACATACAAATTGTGTAGTCTATGAAACTACATTGGCACATGAATCAATTTACAAAATTGAAACATAAACATCACAATCAACTGTACATTCAGGTCTCAACACTCAGGATTCTTCGCTGCTCCAAGGTGAAAACAGTACTGAACCTCATACCATGAGAAATGACAGTTCAGTAGTAAGTTTTTTATAGGAGCTGACAGATGAGTGCTGATGTTGAATACTCAGCAGAAAACAATTACAAGAACACATACTGAAAACAATCATCAGGAGTCGTTTATTATAAAAGAATATAAGACGTTGGTTTCCTTGGTCTATTGGTGGTGAATGAAGTGATTAGCAAACGAGGACGGACTTGAAGTAACTGAATTCTTACCCGATCAACAAAGAGATTTTTCTTCTTGTTCCTAAAGAGAGCAAGATGGAATTCTTCCTGAAAAAAAAATGAGGAAAAGATTGTGTCACATGCTACATCAGTTCCTTTCAAGAGTGTTACTAGTTGACAAAACAAGCATATATCTAAGAGTACCTTGTGAATTAGACCATCTTTGACAACTGAATTACTTAATTTCCGGAAAAGGTCATATAGTGCCTCAACTTCATTCACAGTAACTGTAATAATAGATGATGCTTAATAAACTTACTGTAAAACCCATAAATATAAATGCATATCTAAGTTAGTCAAAGAATTACTAATACCACAACTACCTATTTGTTAGGTTTGGCTCAAGAACTGTGAAGAGTGAAAACAAGATGCTAGCCTGTAATTCTATAAAATCTACAATGTTGATGCGTCGATTTGAACAGCTGTTTGCCAAGATGTCCTAAATAAACTACTGACTCCTCTTTCTTATGAAAGAAGGGGTTAAATTCTCACAAGGCGTTCCAGTAGCGATATTAACAAAATCTGGTAGGTCCACTTTCTCACAGGATGTTTCAGTAGCAAGAGCTACAGCTTCTCGAGCACCCACTGAATGTAGTGAACGTTTGGCATGCTTTGTTGGTAGACAGCCCATCGAAATCGCATCCAGCGAATCCAATGGAAACCTTTAGAAGACCTGCAAAAGTACAGTAGTGATTTAAGCAATATGGTGAAAGGCAACGGTAAAGCAGAACAAGAATAGTGTAGTTACTACGAAAGATGTCATTAGATATCACTATTTCCTCATCAGGAAAAAGTATACAGTATTATTCATTAATAGATTTCACTATTTCCTGGAAATAAGTCCAATTCAAGGTCCACCGCCCCAAAAAGAAAAGGTGAGGCACGGTTCCGGGGAAAAAGATACAGCATGTCAGCAGCTCCTAGTACCGAATTCAAACGAACAATCCAAACAGCTCAACAAAAATGGGAATTTTTCCGCGGCTACTGTGCATCGTAAGGACCATGAGCGAGAATATGTTCTTTGCTACGCGAAACAATGTAAACCTCAACTTATAATTCGGGTACCGACCCTCTGAACCGAACGAGGGCACCGAGTGGCTGCACAAATTCTCCAAGAAATCAAGAAACTACTGTACCCCGGTTCCCAGAGCACAGAGCACTTGTATGAAGGGGAACCCAGCACGAAGCAAGTCTTCGGAATCTCGTGGAGGGAAAACGTCAGGAGGAGGAAGAAGAAGTTACCAAACCCGAGGGATACCGGCCAGCCGGCCGGCCGGCGATTCTGACCAAATATCCAACCTCCTTCCTCGTCTTCCTTCAGGTCGATTTGCAGCCGCGGGAGTCCCGTCCCGTCTGCCCGGTTGACTTCGAGACAGGGACGCCGCCGGAGACCGGACAAGAGGGAAAAATAAAGAATTTCTTTTGTCCTGTTTCCTGGCGCCATCTGATCTGGACCATGGGTTCGTGAGCGCTTTTGCTTCTTTCAGGCAAGCTGCTTGCCTCGGCAAATCGAATTTAACCTGATTGATGCGCCGCGCCATCGTCTCCCTCGATGGTAGGTTGTTCTCTTGGTGAGTTGGTGGTGATGCTCCCCACCCTTTCCAAAGCATTTTCTGAACCGCCGCGGCGGAGTCAATAATTGCACTCCACCCTTTCCAAAGCATTTCCTGAACGCTTGCGTGCGGGTGATTGTTGTCGCCTTTCCGCGAGGCCAACGTGGAGTCAACTACGGATTACACGCTGCAGTTGCAACACGAGCGGCTTTGGCGAAGCTAGTCGGATTTAAAACGTTTTTGCGTGTTCAGGCATGGCGCACTATTCAAGAAATACTGTGCATTCCCATCATGACAAGCCTGTCTTACGCAACACGAATAATATTTGCAAAACTTGATTTTCAGTGAATTTTGTGGACCATCCAAAATCATGTGATGTGAAGCGTCCTGAAAAGAAACCCCCCAAAGCAGAACTACATGTGAATCAATCAGCCAGCACACCATGAGCAGTGAGCCCGTGACTAGCCTGGCAAAGCCGATTAGAATGTGTAGCAGAAGTGCTGCGGCTCAACCTCTGATCACATCAGCGTGAATACTAAAATTGGGTTTATTTTAATCATCTTCTTTAACAACTCTTTTAAATATATCATAATACATTTTAAATTTAGATCAAATTAGCAACCAATCCCGCAGTTAATTGCATGTGAAATGAAATTGGGAATAAAAAGTTCCCTAGACGCACCTTGGTTGAGAGGGATTTTGACGGTCCAGTGGCTGTCACTTTGGATTTACAGAGACACCTCTTCTGAACTTTATTTTCAAGGACGTCACTTCTTCACTTCTGCTCCAGGAAACACTTTTTCTAGACTTCAACTCACCGAACTGTCTGGTGACTGCTCTGAAGCTAAAACTTGAGGCTTCGTCTTCAACTTAGACTTCGGCATTATTCGCGTTGCTTCCTCTACCATCTTAAGTGCGTTCTAAAGCAATTAAGAGTATTCATACCTCATAACGTATGATCCGAGAACGAATGACTTGACCCTCCTTAATACTACCGATGATCCTATGAACTCTCTGCTAGTACTTAACTTTGGTCCACCAACACCTGATACTCTTTGTCTTGGGATTATCTTTGTCATCCACTGAAAAAGTTCACTAAGTTTATTCGATCACCAAAATTCATTCAAGAGACTTCAAAGGTCATACAACTAACAATCTCTTTTTTTTTTGTGATTGATGATAACTATAGTAGCTAAACAACGAGATGATATCCAAAAATAGAAGAATAAAGCACTTGAAAGCATTATGAAAGGAATTAAAATAAGAATGCCTGATGCAAGAACCCCTTGCCTTGATGACTCCCCTTTAAAATATGCATGAGTTCTCCTATGCATGAATTCTCCTCCTTTGTCATCCAATGGAAGCTACCACACTCTAACACTCGCTCCCCCTTTGTCATCTAAGAACGCAAAGATGGCATTGAGGAAGCAGATAGAGAGAAGGTTGCTTGATAAACAAAGATTAGTGCACATTGAGATAATAAGAGAGCGCAATGCACAAGAGAACCTATAGTACAATCACATCACAGAGAAAATCAATATACAATAAACAACACGGGGTTAGTTCTGAAACCAAGTGTATTTCAATGAGCTAAAATGAACAAATAAACATAAGCTCATCAAAATAACAAAAAAGCCAATAAAATCTGCCAAATAATATCTAGAGCGCTAACTACCCATCCACGGCCTCCTCCTAGACAGCTAGCCTCTCAAAAACACTACAACCAAGAGTCGCACTCTCGACACTCTAGACTTAGAAGAAGAGTAATCCTGAGCTGGCATGGCTGGAGAGTCGAGTGCAGTAACGGTTAGTGGCTGCTGCTCTGGCGCTGACTTGGCTACTGCAGGCTCATCACCTCCTGGCTGCTCAGTATCATCAAATGCACTTAGACAAGAAGACGATGTCGGGGATTACTTTTTACCATCAGCTGAAGCTGGCTGATCTGAACGGGCTGTGGCAAAGGCTTGAGCTACCTCCTCTGAAGTGTATCCGACCTCAACCAGAATAGCTGAATCATTAATACTGCTCGGCTGCTCGACTGTGTTGGCTGCTGGCTCTGCCTGAGAAACTGCTGGCGGTGGCTCTGTTGGTGCAGACTCAGCTGTGGTAGCTTCAAAAGACAGAACTCTCAGAGTAAGCGGAGAGCTACCCACAACTGTCCCTGTCTCTAATGCCGAAACTATGACTCTGGGCTCTGCTAAAGCAAAAAGAGTCAACATGGAGACCGAGAAAACCGGAGAGAACTGAGAAATGTCACAGGAATACTGACTCCTCCGGTAGTCGCTGAGGTACTGGCTGCTCCAAAAGGTATGAACAGTAATAGTGGAGCCGTGAGCAAAGTACTGATACTGGGCTGCTGCTGCTGTGGCTGCTGGAGCTGAACGGTGAAAGCTGGCACGGAAGAATACTGAGGCTATGGTGCTGTAGGTTGCAGCTGTGAGGGTACAGAACTCGGTAGTATAGTTGTCTAGAACACAGGAAGAGGTGGCATACTGATCCCTTAGAGGTCAGATGTTATCGCTCCAAACATGACAGACATATAAGATATGGCCGCTGCCATCTCTAACTGAATGCGCTGCGATCTCTTATGTAACTCTTTGTCCTGTCGTCTTCTCTCCTCAGCTAGCTCTCTCTCTCCATCCTCAATCTCTCCTCAATCTGTAGGCATTCCAGTCGGATCCTCTGCTCGAACTCAGCCCTCTCACGTCTAATCGTCTCCTCAGTCTCCTGCTGGAACCTCCTCTGCTCGGTGTGCTCTGCCTGAATAGCATCGAGTTTGGCAGCAAGCAGGGTCAGCGTAGCTCGAGAGGTAGGTGTCTTGGCATGCCATGGAGCCTCAGTGCTCCCAACCCTTGGCTGTACTCCCTTCATAGCTTCAGCCTCATACTCGAACTTGTCAGGGGCTGCGGTCTTCTCTCCTCCAAAGGTGCTCTGTGAAGCAGTGAAAAGATCAAAGACACAGAGAAGAGATTGAATCGGTAGACTTATAGGACTTAATTCGCTACAAACTTAAACTATAAGACTCAATCACAACAAGAACAACATATACAATTCTAGTAGACCAAGACCCCTAACAATGCTAGTGGTAAGATAAAAACAACAAGCAAGCATAGCACGATAACCACTAAGAGGAATCGTAAAGCAACCTATAACTCTACTCAACAAGATGAAATACAAAAAATAAATAGAGAGAGTAAAGAGAATGCTCAGCGATTTTTTTCGAAGTCTTAGAAGGTTAACGCTTTCCCCTAATCCTTGTTGGACCACTCCCGTCGGAGTATCCGTCTCTCCCGCCGTTTCCAAAATAGTGCTCCCAAAGGTATGCTCCACTTTCCGAAGTGAAGTCACCGACGGTCCGGCTGTCGCACACAATACCCTCATACTAGAGCAGGCCTTCAAGGTTTCGAGGGCTTCCTCTTGGTGTCCCTTTCGAGCGGAAGACCCAAAACCGCTCACAAACTTGACGTCGTCTTCTACAGTCTTCTCGGAAGCTCGAACACCGACTCATAGCCAGTCTAAGCTGCCAAACAAGAGTAACAGGCAAAGATCGCTCCTCTCAAGCCCTACAAGCACTAGAAGAGCATACATACTCTTATTCACTCTGCTACTAGCACTAAAGATATTCAATCTTGTGTTATGCTCTCTTCTTTATGTCCATTGGCCTCTCACAAGTTTGCTCCAGCAATTCAAACCTCAGACACACTGAAAAACGCCCCCCTCCACAGTTTAAATAGGACACTTGACTGTCCAGTGCAATACAAGAAAAGAAACCTACTCTATTATATACAAGAGAAAATCTCGTTGAAGAGTAGATTGGTGTTGAAGTAAACTTCTACCAAATTGCTTCATGGTCTACCACCTTAGTCCCTTCACTCCTTCTTGGAACTCGAGAGTTTTAATTTGCTCTCTCGATTCACGATCACCTTAGGGACCTATATCTTCTTTATTGAACTCTCATTTGGTGGTCCGAGCGGTTTGGCTTTCACTTTTTCATTCTTGACTAAAAAACAAACTTGTAGCTTACATCTTCGTAGAAAAGGTTAGCATTAGGTAGAGATGAAAACGGACGAGAACGGTCAGAAAAATACTCGTACCATTTTTATTTTCATATTTATTTTACAGAATGAAAACGAAAATGGGAAAGGCGGTAACGAAAACAATCGGGGAAAATTTTGAAAACTCAACAAACGAAACAACTCGGATGGTAATATGTCGGTATCGGTCGGAAACCGGTTATTTAAATCGAGAAAGTCATGAACATAAAACTAATAACGAGAGACAAATATTTTTATTATAACATGTGTGCATAGTTTTGATTTATACAGTACTTTATGTTGAGATATTTGTTTCTTATTTTTGCTTCATGCAGATATTTGAACAAATAATCGAACAAACTTCAATAGTACTATATCCATTATTTATTCTACCCTTCCCTTCCCTTGCTCGAGTTCAGGCTGTTGTCAACGGACAACACCTGCTCTCTCTTCCAAGTGCCACCAGCTTGCCACGCGCAGGCGACGCACTTGGGAATCGGCACCAAGCAGCAGACACGGCCAGGGGCGTGGTGGCAGCAAACGCGCATGAAGTGGTGGTGGGCCTGGAGCAGGCGTGGCAGCAAGCCACAGCACACGCGCGGAGTTAGCCGCGACGTGGGCCGTGTTCCCGTATAAATCTAAACGGGTATAAAACGGGAAAATCCTGGTTCAAAGCGGGCGAATACGGTATATAGAGATCAGTCGGGACAAATTTTTCCTGTCTCGTTTTCATTCCTAGCATTTGGCATAATCTTAGGCTCGTTTATCTTGGGACAATCTTTAGCTCGGTGACCATCACAGCAATATTTCTCACAATAGTAGTCATCCGTTGTGAGCAGAACTATCTAAGTGAAGATGTTATCTTTGTTGCTAATGATGTTGATAGAGAAAAGATATGATCCTAAACCTTTGTGATTATAGTTGTTGATAAAGTTTCGGTTTAGGATATGCTTTTGAATTTGTCTTTCTCTAGTGAGCTGTTTAAAGACATCCATCACAGTCTCTCTCTTCTCCTTAAGCTTCGTATATTCTTTCAAATTAGGCTCAAGAAATATGCTCTCCTTGGAGAGGGTTAGATCATAAGAAGTATAAGCTTCATTGAAATGCTTAGTAGAGTTAAAGAAGAGAATCAAGGTCGAGAGCTTCCCAGGTGAGGACCGATGCTATATGCTTGTCATTTAGCTCTATCTGCTTTTTCTTAAAAGAATCATAAAATTCTTGTAGAGCACCATAAGAACGCTTTAGGGCATTGAGCTCACCCTCAAGTTCTCGAACTCGGAATACCGCTACTTCGTGCTTCTTGGTCGTCACTTTGATCTTCTTGTTCTTCTTGATGATGGTCTTGTTGGTCTTCTCAAGAATGTGAACTAGATCATTATAGCTTGGTGCATCATCATAGTCCTTCTCTTCTTCTTAAAGATTATCATCTCCATCCATGTAAACTTCACAACTTCGAGCCATCAAATATAGAGGTGGTGGTGGAAGCTCATTGTTGGAACTCGTCGTAGCGATACCCGCAAGCTCTTCATCTTCACTTGAAGAGGTGGAATTTGAATCATCATCATCAGGGAGCCATTCACCAACAATGTAAGCTTTGTGTGGTGACTTCCTCATATCCTTGCTCTTGCTCTTCTTCTTCTTGACAAAGAACTTCTTCTTTAATTTACTCTTGGGAGGTTGTTCTTCGTCTTCACTCACTAGAAGCTTGCTTCTTGCTTTACTTCTTAGGCTTGGGGTACTTCTTCGCAAAATGGCTTTTCTTGCCACAATTGAAACTTCTGGAGTTGCGCTTCGAGGATGAGGGTTTTCTCTTGCGAAATAACTTCTTCATTAGGAGCGCAAAGTCTTCATTATTGCTATCATTATCCTCATCATCCTCTACCTTCTTCTTCTTCTTGCTCTTGACATTGGGAGATTCTTCAACTTGTAGAGCAAAATTTTTGTGCAATTGAGTGTCGGTGGAGGTGCCTAACATATATCTTTCATAAGCAACAAGCTTTTTAAGCATCACATCAATAGAGGAATTCACCAAGTCCGTTTGGAAGAGGCACGTGACAATTGAGTTGTAGTTTGATGACAACATCCTCAACAATTTTCTCATGATCTCAATATTCTCAGTTTTGCTCTTGAGGCCCAAGACGTTGATCTCCTCTACCACTACATGCAAACGAAAGTAAACATCATTACTTTTCATGAGGCAACATAGTGATAGAATCATATTTATTCTTGAGAACATAATAACGCTCTTCCTTAACCTCAGCGGAGCCCTCGTGAATGTTTTGCAATTGAGACCATATATCATTTGCAGTGCAAGATGCATTGATTCTAGAAAAAAACCCTCTTAGAGATGCAACCAAAGATGGCATCTTGACCTTTGCATCTTCAGCAGCAATGCTTGGGGGCGGCACCCGTTGGTCTTCCCCAACCATCACCTCCGCCCGACCCTCAGCATCTACGATCGGAGGAGGCGACACTTCTTCGACTACCGCCTTCCCTTGATCCTCGGTTACAGCGGTCAGAGGAGGCGGCAGCACAGCAACTTCTTCAACCGTCGGCTCGTCAATCGACGGCTCGTGGGCTGGCTAAGGCGAAGGTGGCATTGCCGAAGGCACCACCTCCCGAGGGTTGGTCCCTCCTTCGCCGACCTCAGGCATCTCCTTCAACGTGGAGGCGACCCCGAGGCCTTCATGGCGGCGATCGACGTCGGGGTCCTGTCAAACTGAACATCCAAATTCGAGATATGAACAATGACAAAGGTAACTCCGATAATCAAATTTCGAGTGCAAGAACTTACTCCGCCGACCGTCGGATTGGGAAAGGACAGTTTCTATCCTGCATCAAGGGACTGGCACTTGGAAACTACAAGGTTCTCGCCGCTATCACTCTGGCCTTAGAAGGAACGAGGGGAACAACAACGGTAGCGGCCACGACGTCGCTTGAGTCCTCGGCCCTTCCCCTTTTGGTGGAAGACCCAGAAGCATCGCGTGAGTCCCTCCGACGATGACGAGCGCCGATGGGCACGTCATCGGAGGAATCAGAGCTGTCAACATCAACAACGACAGCCAGCGGCGCCACATCCGATTCAGCAGCAACGGAGCTCGGGGCCGAAACTCCCGACCTGGCATCTGCGGCGGGGGTCGGCTCTCCAGTCGAAGTCGTCTCGGACCCCCTGGTCGACGCCTACGTAGTTGGGGTGGTCGCCCTCGCCAACCCTGACAGCACGATCGAAGGGGGGCCTCCAGAAGTTCGTGAGTCACCAGACCCCCGACCAAGGACCTGGTCGATGGTGCCACGGCCGCGCAACCCTTGGCATTTTGTCGTCTGCTTCTGCCTTGTTCAGGGCGCGGTCGACGCACTAAACCGCGGTAGCACGGATTGTGTCCGGTGTCGGCTCCACCGGCGTGAACGACGATCAACTATAGCGACATTACCGAAATACAACCAAGGCTTCATGAAGAGTTCACTCACCAGTGCGGTCGGCCAACCCTCGGCTAGCGGCTCCGGTCCACTGGCGACATCCGCAGCGATGTCGCCCTCCAAGAGCCGTGACACCCATGCCAGGACCTCCTCCACCGACAGCTCCACCGCGCACACTTCGCGGGTGTCATCGAGGGGCCCGATGTAGTCGAAGAGGTAGTGGGCTCGAAAGCAGAGCGGCTGAACGCAGTGCCGCATGAACATGGCAACCACCCCGGCACCGGTCAGCCCCTCAGCCTGGAGCTTGCTGTGACAGACCGCTCCATGAAGAGACAATCCATCGACCTTAGGACCATATCGGATGTCATTCGGTGAAGCGAGGAGCATAGTACAACTCAAGCACGATAAAATATATTACAAATTTGTTATTTAAGTTTACAAACCACGAGTTTTAGAGGGCGAAAGCTACAAACTTATTACAATACTAGGGCATCCTAGAAACTACGCAAAAGAATACATCGAGTCCATACGATGTATCTTCTAGCAACAACCAACTCAGCGCGCCAAGCAGAGCTCCCAATGAACGAAGCCACCCTCAGGAGTTGCTCCTTCCAGTTGGAACTGAGAGGGGAAGGAAAACACACCTGCAACAGAAAACCACAAACACAAAACCCTAAGCATCTAAAGCTCAGCAAGTCTTACCCACCAACATGACTATCTACAGCCGACTCCTAAGAATGAGAAGGTTGACTCATCAGGGTTGGCTATTTACAAAGGTAGCGCTAGAAGCGAGGCCTTACTTTCAAATTTTAGCAATAAATTAATTATCGAAATATAAATTTAATTTGCGCTATCAACTACCACAACCATGGTTGTCAAGCAAATTCTAATAAACACATCAAACAACTCATATTTACTTTCATCTTCACTTCTTACTACGATGTGACGCAGCTAGAGAAGCAGTACTTGTTACTGTGAGGGACAGCGATTCGAATTGATTTACATCCAGCTGGAGAAACCTGATTATATGATATGTATATGCTTTTTGAAAGCCGCACATATCAACCTTTCACGCCAATAATTCATAGTACCGGTCCGATGCTCACCTCTCTCGAGTAGTGGTCCTCCATGCTATAACCACACCGAGTCTATCCATGGTTAGCTCCAAAGCTCTCTCATATATCTAGTATGTAATCAGTACTGTTCAAACTTGCTCGACAAGGCCGACAACGAACGATCTTTAATCAACACAGACAGAACTACTGCACACAGAGCCCATGTCCTGTTGCCAACATAAACCTTCCTGTCTAGTCTCAACTTCATCATTTCATGTGATAAAAAAACCACTTATACTGTACTCATCAAATCTTGTATCAACCTATAGCTTGCGAGTGAAGATTTGTCCACTCGACTTCTACCGTCAAATAGGGTTCTTAACTTAGCTCTACATCAAGTTACCCGTACCAAAAATACTAAACCAAGGTAGGGTTCTATAAATGTAACTATGGTTTCAATCAACTCCTAGCACTTAATACACATTACATACCACAATTCTAGAGTGAGGAAAATAAACAAGTCGAAATAGGATAATGCACCGGGCTTGCCTGAGCTTTGTTCACAATTAGATTTCTCAGCTGGGTTCACCATCGGTCGGGGCTTCTTGCTGTTGAAACTCCCCAACTTCTCCTTTGACACCTTCGGTTTCTATATGAAGTGATATGCTGGTATGATGAAGATGATGGACTTTTATAAATAAAGCTTTTTAATTGAAGTTTTATGCAATAATAATTTAATACATGAATTTTTAGGTTAACATAAATGAATAAGGTCATAAAATTCCTTTAATACGGTTCTTGAAGACATAAAACTAATTTTAAAGCTTTCATAAAATTAAGGAGACTATTTCTGAATTTTTGAGAAATTTACAGAATTTATTGAAATCTAGTAGGTTTATAATGAATTAAATACTAATCAACGAGGATAAACCATTTATAAATTATTTTTACTGAAATTAAACACAAATTTTTACTAAATCAGTAAAGTTTAAATAAATAAACAGGAAGGTAAATTTTATAATATTTTTACATGCTAATTAAGGATAGTAATGCACTTCTTGTTTATTAAGTGATCTTAATTAATGAAATTATTTTAATGCACAAAATAAAAATTAGTCAGCTCCAGAATATGGTTCTAGTTGATAATAGAATCCTATTGAAATTTATTTGACTAAAAACATAGCTAAAAATGTAATTTCAAAATTTTTTACAATGTTAAAGTAATTTTTGGGCAGTAAATAATTCAAATTGCAACAGATATTTTCTCAGCCAGTAGAATTGAAGCGATACTGATGGCCACAAGGTTGGCACAAACGATCCCGTGTAGTCACACGTGATCAGGGCACTGCTCAGACCCGGCGGCCATGGCAGCCAGCAGCCGGCGTGCAGGGGAACCTGCCGGAACGGTGCTCCCGCTTGCAATGCTCCTCGGGCCTTGCACCAAAATTCTCAACATGCACTGGTGATCCTACTGGGGTGGTCGCCACAACGAGAGGCTCACCGAAAAACGGCTGACGGCGAGCGGCGGCGAACAGAGAGGTCCAGCGACGTTTAGAACATGGCTTGTTCGGCGAAACTCTTCGAAATTTGGCCCTATAGCTTCACTGGAGAGTGGCAAAGACCGGCGTGGAGGCCTTTGGTGCGTAAGATGGCTGGAAGATGGTTGTTGACGGCGACGTGGCCGTGTTTCAGTGCCCGGCGGCGTCGTCTTCTCAAATTTGCTGCACAACAGTCAATTATTCAGAAAAATTTTGGTCCCCGAAGGTACGCCACTTGATTAGGAAATGCTGGGCCAGAAAGTATAGAGGAGAGCTCACCAGAGCTTGCGGAATCGACCGGAAAGGCGGCAATGGTTCCAAAACCTCAGTTTTTGGGGAAGTTTCAAAATTCCTTGAGTATGATGCGAGGACCAAGGAACTGAGACAGAGGATTGCTTAAGAGCTTAACCACGAACTGGAGACAGTGCACGGAAAGCTTTGGGGGTCGGCATTGGCCGAGCTCGTCGGATGGCAACAATGGCGGGCGGTGGTGTGAGCGAGAAAAAGAAGGAGAAAGGAGTGACGAAGCGGCGGCTTCTTCTTTTATTTTGTGCGCGGGCGGTGTCCAGGCAGACAGGCGAGCTCCTGCGTGGCGCCCGGCATGCGCGGGTCCCGGCTGCCAAGCTGAGCAGCGGCAGCGCCCGCTGCGTTGGGAGGAATGACGGCGGCGGGGAGGTGAGAGAGCGAGAGAGAAAAAGGTATCAGCGGCAAAGCGGCGGCTCCACGTTATCCTGCGCAGGGCAGCGGCAGCAAAGCGGCGAGCGGTGGCTACGCAAGCAGGAAGGTAGCTGCCTGGCGCGCGCGCGTGTGAGCCGCAGCAGCGTGCTTTGGCAGCCTAGAGACGAAGCAAAGCGGCGGTATACTTGGCCAACGGGCCGGGCCGGGCTCGGCCCAACTCTAAGACGACCGGACCGCTTAGTTCATCGGGCCGGGCCGTGTCGGCCCGCGAGCCGACCCCTTAGGCCCAGGCACGGCCCGGGCTGGCTCGAAGCACGTGAAAAAAATAAATTTTATTTTTTAGAGATATTACTGAAAAATTAATTATATGATATAGAAAAATATAAATTTTAAACATAAATAGGTCAAATTACATATATTTTAATGTTAAATTTCAATAAAATAATAAACGGGCTACACAGGCTGTGCCGAGCAGACGGGCTAAACGGGCCCAAGAACGGGCCTAACCGGGCCGTGCTCGGCTCGACCCAGTGGGCTTGCGGCCAAGCCCAGACACGACTCGGGTCGTGCCTCGTGCCGGCCCGACCCGTCTGGCCGTGCTCGGGCCGGGCCAAAAG
>BCLF01000037.1:554966-578952 GCA_001602275.1 Zoysia japonica
GTGGGAGGCGAGGCGGGGACGCGGCGACGGGGTGGGGTGGGGGGAGGCGAAGCGGCGAGTCGGCAGGGTGGGGTGGCGCCTGGGGCCGGGAAGGGGGGCGGCGGGGTAACTTTATCCTTATCTTGCTCCGACATTCGGCACCTAGAAGAAAGCACAAATTCGACTTTTTTTATTCTTTACCCATGTGTCGACAATAACTTTATCCTTATCTTGCTTTCGAAGGTAAAATATTCTTGCAATTGGCTGTCCATACGAATGAGCTCGCTATTTATGTGTCCCATGGCACCGCGAAGAAACGTCCGATGCTTTGCAAGCCCAACTGTCCCGTGCAACCAACAACTCGACGTTCTGATATGCAAAAAGGTGTTGGTTGAAGTTTTCTCCAGAAGTGACAAAATCTACGGGTATGGGGCTAGTTTTATACTCCCTCCATTCTAAAATTATTATCGTAAAAAGAATAAATTAAATTTATTTTTGAATTAGATTTATTTTTCCAAACGACAACAATTTCAGATTGGAGTTTTATAACAGAGAAAGAAAAATGTAAAGTACCGCTAATTGTCTGTTAACATGTGAGGTGGGCAACCACATTAGAATAGACAATCTTTTCTAATTGCATTAATTAGATGATTGATAATATGCTAGCACATAAGGATTCCTAATGGCTAATTATATCTTGGATTGTAAAGGCTGGAATAGTTCTAATTGCTGGACTTAGTTGTTGCAACGTTGTTCAAGTTTCTAATGGTACATGCAGCGGCATTATTTTTAAAAGGAATTAGCAAATTTCAGCTGGTTCAACGTATGTATTATCTATAGGTTCAATTAGGATTTCAGCCAAAAATACGCTTATAAATACAAACCATTGTCATTTTCCTCTCCATCGTTGGCATTTAAATTCAACTTGAATACTTAGATTTTTATTTTTTGAAACGGAATGCTTACTGCCCCTTCTTTTTTATTTCTTGACGTCATAGTGCAGATTAAAAAGTAGTTTATCATGGCTTTTGGGTAATAAGAAATGATTGTTACGAATAGAATTAAAAAAAAGAAAGATCTAGACTCTTTATCCATCACATTAAATAATTTATTCATTTTTCAATCCTAAACCCTCCTCATTTCCGTTTCCGTTCCATAAGTGTCGGTGGCTGCCTCGCAGCCGAGCGGAGGTCCTGAACGACGCACCAAACGGAGTTCTGCGCAACGGAGTCTCAGCTCACCATGCCCGACACTGGAGCATCGACGAAGCCCCATGTGGACGCTCCAAGCTCATGCTCTAGACGACGAGCACATCATCTGTCATCTCTAATCATCATAGTTGAAAGATAGGACATCTTTGGACTGAGTCTTCTAGACTGAGTGACCACTCTATCTTCTACTTAGTCAAGTGATTGCACCAAACTGTCCAACGACTAATTTCTTGTCTGCTCCCAACTTTGCAACATTTTCTGAAAACCTACGAATTCATACTCATCGGACTATCCGACGACCCCCACCGGAATGTCCGGTGAGTACCACTTTAGCAGGTTCAGAAAACTTTCTCTCTGAAATCTATATTCTGCAATCACCGAACTATCCGACGACACACCAGACTGTCCGATGAGATAATTCGGTGACTCTTCTGAAGAAACTTGAAATATGAAAATCTTTCTCACTTCCAACTTCTTCCGCTTGCTTCCTCAGTACATCCTCTATCATGCATCCTAGTGCAATTGGAAACTCCTAGAGCATTCGAACACTCTAATACTCATGTGATATAAAAGGAACCCTCTTAATAGTATCATTTTCGTTGTAGACTCAAAGCTTATAACTAATTCACTCTTAACTCTAGTACATCCTTAGGCTTAATCCATCTTCGACGTAATACTCCATCAAGAGTCAAATTCTGCATGAGTCTTGATCATCGTAGAGGAAGCCAATTTGTAGATCCTTGAGATGAAAGATGGGCCATTTTACATCCAATGAGTTGGCCTATGGTTCTCACTCAATTACCAAAACATCTATACCTTAGGCCAATCTACTACTCCAAGGGACATGAAACTTACAACAGCACTAGAGTTGGGGAAGGAAATGGGGTGGTGCTCGGGGTTCTCTATAATACAAGCTTAGGGAGTCACCATGGTGGCTACGGAGAAGGTGAAGAGATGCAAGGAAAGAGGGCGGAGCTTGGTGGCTTCTTCTAGGTATAGCGATGAGGCGGGGTGCGGCGTGAATGAGGTGGTGTCAATGTCGACGCGACACTAGTGCGGTGACACAACATTGGCGTGTGGCGATACAACATTGGCGTGTTGCTGAGCAGTGGCCGAGAGGATGTTGGCATGGCGGAACGTGGCCTGGTGACATGACGCATTGCGCTAGCGGTGAGATGGCACCTAAGTTGAGAAGCTAGCCACGAGGAGTTAGGGGTTAGGGTTATGTGGCGATGGGGCGCGGTGGAGCAGAGCAGGGAGGCAATGACGGAGCAGGGCAGGATGCAGGGGTGTCGCTGACATGGCACAAAAAGTGCGATGTGGGGGAGAAGAAAAATGGTGAAGGCCGTGTTGGAGTGCGTTGGGCCAGCATGCCTGGAAAGAAAGAAAAGGACAGCGGTGGGCCACGTGGGAAGAATAAGTGCAGGTTTCATAGTGTCGGGCCAAGAGAGATAGCGAGGGAAAATATGGCCCACGTGGTGAAGAGATAATTTGAATTTTAATTTATAGAATTGGATTTGATCAAATGCAAATTTGAAATGGGATTCAAATTTGAACAGGAAAACTCACCAAACAAAATCAAATAATACAAACAAAATTAATCACTTCGAAAGTCCTGATTTTTATATTTTTTTTTGAGAAATTCCATTTTCTAACATTTCAATTTAGCATTTTATTTTAAAAATAATAAAATACTAGATTTTCACCGAAATTTTCTAGGATGAGTTTTTGACTTTCGATTTAAAATTTGGGATGCTACTGCCTCCATGTTCGGTCTCAAGGCATAAAGATTCCCATATTCATCAGAGAAAAAGATAAATTACCCACCGCATCCATTATAAAAAAACTAGAGTAAAATATCCTCAACATATTTTAAAATTAACCACCATTACTATTATAAAAAATTAGTACATCTATGTATATTCATTGACGCCTCCTACACAAACAACACTACACGGGAAACACAGGCATGCGCTGTTGGCGCGACGGGGTCCCCTGAATTGGTGAAGAAAATTAAGGGGTGCACTGTAGCAGGAATTTAGATCTCCTTTCAACCGTTCAATTGGAAACCAACGGTTCAGGGCGTGTGCTACGGTGAACAGTTACAGTTTCATGTACAGTATCTGTGAACAGTGATTTGCTTCGGTACTAAAACCTTTACTTTGATCCTCTCTCAATTTAGGACCTCTTTGGTACAGCTCTTTGCTTCTGATTTTTTTTATTCAGTTTTTATTTTTTTAAGTGATTTTGTGACTGCAAGTAATTCTTTAATATAAACTTTGAAAATCAAGATCTTATAATCAAAACAAATCACAATAAGGAGAAACTATTTTTTTACTTCCAACGTTTTAGTTTATTTCAGAGAATCACCTCACATAATTAAATAAAAATCACTTCTTTTGAAAAATAATATTTGACGTAACAATAACAATAGAGTTGAAAGCTCCGAGAAAAAAAAAGCTTTTACTGTACCATTTGCTACAGTAGGATGAATTTTACTCACCACTCCAGAGGACCCGGATCCGCCGTCGGCTGCCTGAGCGCGTCGTTGCTAGTCCATCCTGGCCAGTAGCCTGTAGCCTCCCTGCCCGGGAACCATGTCAGCAGGTGGTCACCCGCACCGCATATACTGCTTTGGGACTGTTCCAGCGTTTAGCCATCCGATCTGAAATGTATGAACGGGATGTGCTGCCATAAAATGAACAGTGCATTTTTGCAATAAACGAAATCACCTGGACTGTTCAAACAGTTACTCCCTGCCTTCTCCATACGTGAAGGCAGAGATCCCGATCCCCATCAATGAACGCAAGGCACGTTAGGGAGTGGAGCACAAGCAGTCAAGCAGAGTGAAGAGGTTTCCTTGTTCTGCTAGGACTATAGTTTTTCTCATGTAAAAGCTGGTGCTGTAGGTATTGCATTTGATGTTTTAAAAATCATAGTTGGTGACAATTGTTATTCTTCACAAAATCATTTCATTTGAGAATACAAATTGTCGCACAAGTAAAAGTTTAAAAACGGTAGCATCACTTTTTTCTTCTTCGCTTTACCTCAACATTGGTTCATCTAGAATGAGTGCATTCGCTGCTGCTGGCTTTGTCCGACGATAATCTATATATCTAACTCGCAAAATTCAGGCTTAGTGTCATGCCCTCATAGTATTCTCATACCTCAAATTCAGGTTCTGTCGCAGTCACTGTATACGTCTGATACTTACAAAGAAAAACAAATTGGCCTGTGCACAAGTCTACCATTATAAACAAATACGATGGACTATTCTAGAGAGAGAGAGAGAGAGAGAGAGAGAGAGAGAGAGAGAGAGAGAGAGTATATTTTCATGACTACCCACTGTATTGAATAGAGTCTATCAAGTATAAACAAACATCAATTGATTATTTTAAAACACATAGCATAGAGCCGTTTTGCAAGATGTGAAGAAATCCAACAAAAACTATCAAGCACTCAACTTCAAGAACAAAACTTATTTTTATACTGTACATGAACGCAATGCATATAGATATGTTTCTGGTCTTCAGATTACTGAAAATAATAAGTCATGTTATAAACTATAACAACAACCTCAGAGAAAAATTTACTGTAAATATGATGATCATAAAAATCCAAATATACTGTTTATTTTTATGTTTTCTCATAACTGAACATAGGGGAAATATTTATACGTCCCAAAATTCAAAATTAGTCGTAAAGCTATGACGTTCAACATCTCCAGTGGATTGATCTTAAAAAAAAGGAGACAAACAGCATTAACCATATCAATAACGATCTCGGCACTTATTAATCGGCGAGGTAATCCAACAAACAACTTCCAATTCCTAAAACTGTATCAATTCCTGGTCTTCAAAACCACAACAAAGTATGCTAAACAACATATTTGAAATCGTGTGGTCCAACTTCAGCAGCAAGAATATTAGCCCCGTATTTGCGCGCAGGCTGCTTCACTAGTTTCCTAGCAGAAGAAGGTATTTGTCTCGGTGTGGCCGCAAGGTTTGTATCGGCTTACGTGAAACAAAGATGTGGGTTGGACCTTTTCTTTTCTAGCACGACTCCAAGCTATTGTAGACGGTAATGACATTGCCGACAGCTACTAAAGAAATTTTTTTCCTCTATATCATCCAGGTATATCAAAAAATAGGCCTTTCGGTGACCAGCCAGGATGGGATTCAATCCGCCAGTGCCGCAACAGGACAGCAACTGGGAGATTCGCGTCGCTGTCCTCCTCAGCCTCATGTTCCAAGTCATCCTTACCTTCACTGGTTCCCTCAGGAAGCGCTCTTCATGTGCCTTCTTCCGATTTGTTATATGGTCATGCTACCTCCTCGCCGACTGGGTAGCTGACCTTGCACTTGGCCTATTGTTGAACAACATGGGTAATATTGGTGGCGGCGGAGGAGGAGGAGGAGGTGGTGGTGGTGTTGGCTCCCTTGCAATTCCTTCCATGGTTGGACTCAAGCATGTTCCACATGGTGACACGGCAACTTCCGGGAGTGCTGGTGGAGGAGGGGCCTGCAGCGGCGGCAGCAGTCCCATCATCTTCGCATTCTGGGCACCATTCCTACTGCTCCATATGGGCGGGCCAGACAAAATTACCGCCTATTCACTTGAGGACAATGAGTTGTGGCTGCGGCACCTTATTGGCTTCCTATTTGAACTTTCAGCAGCATTAGTGGTCTTCTTTTGTTCCCTGGAAGGCAACCCGATGATCGTGGCGACGCCGATCATTTTGGTTGCTGGCATAATCAAGTACATGGAGCGCACCTACTCATTGTACCATGGAAGCACTAATGGCTTCACAGTTGCCATTCTTGGTGTGCCAGATGTCCGTCCAGCAAACATCCCCAGGTTGATGCAGGCGTACTCCTCCAAGAAGAAGGGTGGGCTGATTGTGGAATTTGCCACCTTGAGAGACAGCAGCAATGTCGTTTGGGACATAAACAGTGGTGAAGACGAAGGCTCTGGGGATGCGTATGATGGAGAAGATGAATTGAATGCATACAACCTCTTTACCAACTACCGTGCCATTTTCGTCAATGGTGTCGTCAGCACAAGGAATCGAAAGATGAGTGAGGACTTTTACTGTGCTCTCAGGAACCCCATGAAGGCCTTCGACATCCTAGAGATGGAGCTCAACTACATGTACGACGTGCTCTACACCAAGATGCCAATCCTCAATACCATGGTTGGCTGTGTGCTCCGCATCGTCACCTGGTGCTGCATAATATCTAGCTTCATCATTTTTGCTCACAATGGTAGGGCTGGCATGCCACAAGTTGATATTGTGATCACCTATGCATTGCTTGCCATCGCTGTGGCACTCGAGGCAGTTGCGCTTGTCATGCTTCTCTTCTCCAATTGGGCACTCGTGTATGTCCACCATTCACAACGTTCAAAATGGTTGTCCCAGTTGGTCAGATCTATCCACAAGACCAAGAAGTATTGGAGGGCAAAAAAACATTCAACATGCTCTAGGACAATTTGGCAAATGAACCTCATTGATCACTCCCTCAACACAGTCCCACATGACAACCAATATGGTTTCTTCCAAAGAAAAGTGGCAGATGTCTTTACCAAGATCTCACACAAACCCATTCTTGGCCGCATCAAGAAAGGTGAATACGAAAACCTCTTGTCATTCATTTTCAAGAGGATAAAAGTAATTGCCGAAAACATAAAAAAGTCAGGGAAAAAGAGGGAAGCCTGGCAAGATCGAGGTGGCAATGCTCTTCGAGAGTTGGTGGGATGCTTTAAGGAGGATAAGAGAAAGAATATTGAATCTAATATTATCTTTCAAAGTGTAAGCGAGCGGGACTTTGATGAGTCCTTGTTGATTTGGCACATTGCGACAGACGTGTGCTTCTCCCTCTCCAGTGAGGTGCATGGGCTGCCAGAGAGGCCACAAGATAACATGCCGAAAGTTAGCAAGTGCATATCAGAATACTTATTGTACCTACTAATAAAGAAGCCAGAGATGACTTCCGCGACTATGGGGATTGGCCATCTACGGTACAACAACACCTATGAAGGGGCAAAATTGTTGTTCAGGCCAGGACAAGACATAAACAATGACCAGGTGATGGGCCATGTGATGGCCTGTAGAATGGTGCACAGCATGGACACCACCACATTTAAGGATGGTTTCATCAAGGGAGACCGAACCAAGACTGTGCTCTTCAACGCCAGTATCTTGGCCAAGGCGTTGATGAATTCCTTCACTGATGAGGATGAAATGTGGAAGGTCATTGCTCATGTTTGGATGGAAATGTTGACGTTCACTGCATCACATACACAGCCCAGAGAGCATCTCAGAAAGCTTAGCAATGGCGGCGAGCTCATCACAATGGTATGGCTCTTGATGGCTCACATGGGGATGACCAGTAGTTTGTTTGAGGTCCAAGAGACTGAATCCATTAACAAGTTGATCATCCACGACCAATAAATAAATGCTACAATATCCAAATCCAATTCAAACTATTACGATGGGGTTTCGAGGTGTAGTGTCCTAAAATGGTATGAATAATCACAAAATATTTTTTATCTGTTTATGAAGTCTTCATTTAATGTAGACCAGACAATCAAAGCTTGTAATGCTTCAAGAGCTATTTCCTGTATCTCCCAGCACCTTAATTTACTATTTTTGTATGGTTGTATATATGGAGGACCGTGTATATATCAGTTGTCCAAACAGTTCGAGACTTACTAATTATTAAGGACGTTTTGTTGATCATCCAATGTCATATACTTTGAAAAGTTTACAACGTCAAACATTTGACATTTTTGTGGCTTTGGATATCACTAGCAGGAACTTTTTTTATCATAGGTGCGCACATGATGCTAACCGCTTGTCAATGCTTTGGTGACACAATGAAAGATGAAATAGTGTCTAATGAAGAGACACTTACGGTAATGATTTTTAAGTGCCACTGTCTCAGGTCTAAATATTGTATGAAGATCCTTTTGTTAGTTGGGCAAAAAAGATAAAAGAAATTTGTAGTTACAAGAAAGCAATGATGTGTTGACCTTGTGATAACCATGCTGGAAGCACCATTTTTTTAAAAGGAAACTGGAGGGACAAGGTCCCTACAGCGATTTTATTAAGAAACAAAATTTTAAAGCAACAAAACAGAAAGGAGAGATGTTACGATGCTTGGAGTTAACCACAGTCATACATTTGATCAGATCTAATAATTAAAAATAGAGAGGTACCTAGTCAAAGATATCAAAATTATGAGACTGGTACCAAAAATGGTCCAATTTTTAAAAATCAATGGCTGAGGTTAATTTCTTGATGGCATGCTCAAAATTTTAAATGAAGAGCTCCTCAATAGGATTCTCTCACTAAGGGAGAAAATTTGACACCCTTTTCTCTTGGAATTGATTAGCAGCTGACTTCATTGTACCTTAATGAAGAAATGTGCATTGCCACTGTTCATAATGAGCATCACTTGAATCTTGATGACCATAGGAGGGGAGAAAATTTGACACTTCTACATCAAGCTCGATCATTTAAGAGCATGCTCATAACTCACATAAACCCCAAGTTTGCACTATTCCTCACTCGTTTAGCAATTTACCTTTCATTGAGTATCATGATGTTGCTAGTTCTCTTATTGAGGACTCCTATTGGGTTTTATATGATGAGTTTTTTAATCTTACCATGATCCCAAATGAACCTCTAAGTGCTATATGTCTTTGCTTGGATCATTTATCCAATTGGATCAACTCTTATGGAAAGTGAATAATATCTAGAGAAGAAGTGATCAAGAAGAGGCTTCAAATTGGGAAATCTTACTACATCAACTATAAGAGTAATCATAAAGACTATAAGGATGGTAGTAACACCCAAATCAATGCTCTCAATTCCTCTAACCCATCTTTGTGTCTTATGGATAGGAAGTCTAGGTGTGACTCCAAGGATGAGTGTCATTTGAATATCTTTCCAATGATCACAAGCTCAAGTGAAATTCATGATACTCACTTTGACGCCCACCTAAAGGTTAGTACGTGTTCTTCTACTAAAGGTTTAGATACTAATCCCTCTTGCTTTGTTGTGTTAAGCAAGGTGAACTATAAGATGGTGGAAGACATTGGGTACTTGATAGTAGTTGCACTCAACATATGATCGGTAATGCAACAATGTTCACTTCTTTCAATAAGGAGAGGGAGAGAGAGAGAGAGAGAGAGACATTTGGTGATAATTCAAAAAGAAGAATAAAAGGATTGGGAAAGTGGCTATCTCAAGTGATCTCTCTATCTCAATTGTCTTGCTAGTTGAGTCGTTGAGCTTCAATCTCCTCTCCATTGCTCAGTTGTGTGATTTGGGATTCACTTGTTTCTTCAATGATAAAAGTGCTGAGTTGATTAACAAGTCTCTTGATGTCACCTTTCATGGTTTTCAGCACAACAATATCTATATAGTGGATTTCCTATCAAATGAAGTCAACCCTAGTACTTGTCTCATTGCAAAGACCTCTAAAGGTTGGCTATGGCATGGAAGACTTGCTCACATTGGAATGGGTCAATTGAAGAAGGTGACAAAGAAGGGATTGGTTCTTGGTGTTCAAGATGTAACCTTTGATAAAAAAAAACTTTGTAGTGCATGCTAGGTCAGGAAGTAAATGGTAACTCTCCAACCTTGCAATACGGTGAGGTCTACATCAAGATCTCTTGAGTTGGTGCACATGGACTTGTTTGGACCAACCATTTACAAGAGTCTTGGTGGAAATTTCTATTGCTTAGTGATTGTGGATAATTTCTGTCAGTATTGCTTAGTGATCGTGGATAATTTCTGTCGCTGCACTTGGACACTCTTTTTTGAAGACAAATCACAAGCAATTGCCACATTCAAAAAATTTACCAAGAGAGCCCAAAATGATTTTGATGCCAAGATCTAGAAGATTAGAAGTGACAATGGTATGGAATTCAAGAACTCAACAATTGAAGATTATTGCGATGGGATCAAGCATAAGTTTTCAGCCACCTACACTCCAGAGCAAAATGGTGTTGTTGAGAGAAAGAATAGGACACTCATCACTCTTACAGGAACTATATTGGATGAGTATGGAACACCGGAGAGGTTTTAGGCTAAAGCTATCAATATGGCTTGCTGCACCTCCAGCCGAGTTTATCTTCATCATCTCTCGAAGAAAACACCCTATGAGCCCTTAGTTGGGAGGAAACGAAACCTAGCCTACTTTCAGGCCTTTGGTTGCAAATGCTATATATTCAAGAAGAGAAAGAGGCTTGAAAAAGTTCGAGAAGAAAATAGACATTGGGTTCCTAGATGGACAATAAAAAGTTCGAGAAGAAAATAGACATTGGGTTTCTAGATAGACACTCCGGCAACTCTAAGGCTTATTGGGCTTTTAATGTCACAACCAGTTGTGTTGAAGAATCCGGTGATGTTCAATTCGATGAGACTGATATATGATTCTCAAGAGAACCATGAGCTTCATGATTATCATATAGGAGATGAACCATTGGAGGCGGCAATGAAAAAGATGCCATTGGGAGTACTTTCTAGTGAGGATAACAGAATCCAAATCGCTATATTCTTTGGAGGAGCGGCTGCGACCTGCAAATCAACAAATCAGGCTCGCTGATGACGGAGACTGAGAGGAGATTACCAAATTCGAACATGGGGTTAGATCTGGGCGGATCTTGACCTACCTAACAGTATACCAGAGGATAAAAAATCCACCTCATCCCTAATTACAGGGGAACAATGCAGAGATGAAGAGGAAGCTTCTGATCCTGGCCAGCACTGTAGCATCTCCTGTGCTGCGATCTGAAACCCAATCCTGCAGCCACCAAAGTTGAAACCCCAATCACAAAAAAATTCTCAAAATCCATAAGATAAATCCAAAGATAACCGATAGATCAAGATCTGTATATGATGTAGATTCTCTCTTTTCCCTTCTTTTTTCCTCCCTCCTGTGGTCAAACATCTTTTCTCAATGCTCTTGCCTAATGGACAACACAATGGAGCAGTGAACGTGGCACCCCCCCCACCCCCTCGCCCCCTTTATTTTTTTCTCCTTTCCCTGCTCACTTTCTTTTCGCTTGCTGTTGCCTCACAGACAGCACAATCGAGCAGTAGCACGAGGGAAAAATCGCATGCTGCAGCAGGACAGCTCGGCCCAGGGGCCTGGGACGCACGGCGCTGTGAGGGAAAATGAAACCCTACACGGTAGGGAAGAGCCAGAGAGATCACTGGGAGGACATCGATGACGAATATGCTGCAGGATCCCATCCTTCCACGCCTGAAGTGCCTGAACGCTGGTCAGGAGCACGCAGCGAAATCGAGGAGAGGGCTTGTTGACACTTTTCTGGTCACACACAAGAGTATTAGGTCGTTCGGATCGCAACGGATCATATCGACGAGGTCACCTCCGATTGCTTCGAGAAGAGATAGATATCATGATTTTGTTGTGAAAGACGGCTAGATTTATGAGCAAATCAGCAAAAGAATAAATAACGTACTTACGTGATGAAGAACGATTAGTTTACGAGCAAACTAGGAAACACCGTCAAATCTCCCACCCAGGAGAGATCCGTCTGGGCGTGAGCATCGTTGAACGTGCCCTAAGTTGGCCAGCTGGCCTAGGACATTATCTATGGTCGTGGAGATCGGTGGATAAACATCATAAGAGGTTGGAAGAGAGAGCTAGGGTTGAAAGGTAAAAAATAAGGTAATTTGATAGAGACGATTGGGTGTTACCTCCTCAATCCTCCTCAATCGACCTTAGACCTCTTTATATATAAGTGAGATGGTCTTATCCCGTGGAGCTACGGATCCTATTAATTAAGAAACGTATTATATTTGATCTGTTAATAAAACTACAAAAAATAGATTTCTCTGATACTCCAGTAGGGTACTGAATGTTTAACTTTTGTGGATCGTCTAGGGTCCAGATCCAAGGGCTAGAGGAGGAAGAGCGAGGTTCTGTAGTGTTCTTGTGTTCATACCTTCGGATCCGGTCACCGCCGGTGCTAAGGAAGAGGAAGTGGCCATTCGTCTTTTGTCGGTGCAGTCCTCTGCTCTAAGGCAGCATCGGTCGGAGAAAAGGACGAAGGCAGTGATGGCGACAATGTTCCTGTGGCGGCGGTGGTGCGATTCCTGTCGCTTACACCGCCCCTATAGATCGGCTTAGGGTTCTGGATATCATGTGGGATTGTGGCTATGGCCAACTTCGTGTCTCGTGCCCCGGCCCCCACCTGTCCCTTTTATTGTTGCGCTGCGTGACAGAGGCCCACCAGCCAATGGGCTGGGCACCCCCGATCAGGGCGCGTGGTCAAGAGGCCCAATTGGCCGTTGGGCCAATTAGGCTAGGAGATCAATTCTAATATTCTCCCACTTAATCTCGCCTTATACTTCAATACTTTTAACTTTACTCATTCCATTACAGATTGATGTATAGAACTGTCTCATCGTCATGGTCAATCGCCGATAGATTCAATAGCTACAATACACTTCTCTGTTCTGAAATAGTTACTACACTTTTGGGCCATCTTTTAGTTCAGGAATCACAGGCTTTCTCTTAAACTCATGCCGGCAACATGTTCAATGAATACTTTGGGTGGTAAGTCTTTAGTAAGCGGATCCGCTAACATCTTTGTGGTACTTATATGCTCAAGACTTATGATTTGATCCCGAACTTTATCTTTCATAATATATTACTTTATGTCAATGTGTTTGACAGCACCACTTGACTTATTGTTGTGGGCATACATTACTGCGGGTTCATTATCGCATTACAACTTAAGTAGTCTATAGATGTCGTTAACCACTTTTAAACCGGGTATGAACTTCTTAAGCCAGTTCACGTGCCCCATAGCCTCATAACATGCTACAAACTCGGCATACATTGCTTTGAGCTTTTTCACGAAATAGCTCCTCCAGTGAGAGTAAACACATATTCGGATGTTGACTTTTTATCATCTCTCATATAATCAGAATCTGTGTACCCCACTATATGGAGCGAATTTGATCTTCTGTATGTCATCATGAGGTCTTTTGTTTTTTGCAAATAGCGCAAGACTTTCTTTATCAATTTTCAATGTTCTGTTCCAGGATTGCTCTGGAATCTGCCAAGTAACCCGGTAACAAATGTTAAGTCAGGGCGTGTACACACTTGAGCATACTGTAAGCTTTCGACAGCTGAAGCATATGGAACCGATTTCATTTGATCGATCTCATACTGGTTCCTGAGGCACTGAAAATTCTCATATCTGTCACCTTTGACTATAGGTGTAGGTGATGGATTATATTTATTCATACCATATTTCTTTAAAACTTTCTTTATGTATGCTTTTTGTAATAGTCCCAATACCTCTTTGTTTCTATCTTGGTGAATTTCGATTCCTAGAACGAATGAAGCTTTACCAAGATTTTTCATATCAAAGTTTGAGGACAAGATCTTCTTTATCTCTAGTAGCAGACTGACGTCACTACTAACAACTAGGATATCATTCACATACAGGATTAGAAAGATAAATTTTCCATCTTTAAACTTTGAGTAAATGCAGTTGTCCTCTATATTTTTTTTAAACCTAAATTTCTTTATCGTACTATCAAACTTCAAGTACCACTGTCTTAAAGCTTGCTTTAACCCATAAATTGATTTCTTTAGACGGCACCCCATTCTTTCATTTTTTTCCACGACAAAACCTTTCGGTTGTGCCATGTAAACATTTTCCTCTAAATCCCCATTGAGGAAGCTATTTTTACATCCATCTGATGTAACTCTAAATCATAATGAGTCACTAGTGCCATTATGATTCTGAAGAAATCTTTACATGAGACTGGAGAAAAGGTTTCATTGTAATCAATCCCTTCTCTTTGCATAAAGCCTTGTGCCACGAGTCGTGCTTTATCTACATTCCCTTGGGAGTCAAGTTTTATCTTGTAGACCCATTTGCAGCATACTGTTTTGGCTCCTTTAGGAATTACTTCCAAGTCCCAGACTTTATTAGCCTTCATAGACTTCATTTCTTCTTCTATGACTTCAAGCCATTTTAAAGAGTTTTCGCTTCTTATGGCTTCTTCAAATGAGGTAGGATCATCCTCCATTTGAAATTCCTCTATTTGATAAATCTAATAATCATCAGGAATAGCTGATCTTCTTACTCTTTGAGACCTTCTTAGGGCCTCCTGATTTTGCACATTTTTTGTTGGAGGCTATTGTTGCTCCCCCTCATCTGTGGCAACGGGTTCTATGGGATCCTGAGGAACAGGTTTCTCATTCTCATTTATTATTGCCACAGGAGAAACAATAACAGGTGCTGGCATCATAGTGTCCTGCACTGTCGGTGTAGCGACAGCCGGTAGTGAGAAGAATTGCTCTTGAATCATCGGTGTTTGGTTTAGATTTGGCATAAAAATATCAACACTTGTTTGTTTCATCTTTTTGCCACTAATAGCCGAAGTCTTCGAAGTATGAATCGATTTTTTCACCTAAATTAAGATCTGAACTTCTATCCTTACAGCCATCTTTTTTGACACGATAAAGCTGCCGAACCACTTTTATCTTTTCTTGAGCTATTGACTGATTCTTTTGATTGAAACGGTCTTTTGTGTATGGTTGTCGGATAGTGGTTTGCCTTCTTATGGTTTCATTTTGTTTATGAGATGATTGAGACTGCATCCTAGAACCATAGCACTCCCATGATGAATAAGGATAAAAAACTATAGTGGATGATCCATATGGCATCGGCATAATCAGCGTAAAAGGAGGATATGGAGCTTTCGAATAAACTTTCTTCCTTTGCAAATTCCAACCCTCATGTTTATATTTTGGAGGCACTCTTGATGGCATGGGGTAATTTGGCTTAGAAGCATTCTTTTTTTCTCTTTATCTTACATATTTAGTCAAAAGCTATTCAAAAGTAAGCTTTAACTTGCTATCCTCATGTTGGCTATGGCATTTACCTCCCTCAACCTTTTTTAAATTGATTCTTGGATTTTTTTTGCTCATTTCATTGACTCTGCAAAAATTGGAATAAATTGGAAGTTTCGGTTTTTTCAGCTTTGTTGAATTTGGTCGATTTGAAACTAATCGGTCGTGAGCAAGCTTAAAAACCTTTCGTTGCCCCCAGTGCGCAATGAATCTTCTGCAATCCCTTTAAAATCATCTCCTTTAACATCATCATCATGAATCTCATCGGCAACTGCATTTTCTTCATTGGAGGGCTTTAAATTATTTTTGCCAAGACTCAATTCGTTGCTTTTAGATGAATCGACCTGTGGCCGATTTGATAACCTATTATTATCGTGACCAATTGGAGCCAATTGGTCATCCTTATGTGTTTCTTCAAAACTCAATCGTCCTCTATCGATAGACTATTGGATTATTTGACGAAACGTATTGCAATTCTTAGTACTGCGATAAAAAAATTATGCTACTTACAATACGTTCGCTTCTCTACGCCCTGAAGTGATGGTATGATTTTGTGATCCATAAGCCTAATAAAATTATTTGCTAGCAAGGTATCAAATAGATCATCGCACAAAGTCAAATCAAAAGTGTACTTTGTATTCTTTAGCCGATTCTTTTGAAAAGACGGTTTTAACACTAAGCAAACAAATGGTTCAGATTTCTCATCTATCCATTCAGCTATACATTTACTTGTGTTTCTTTTACCAGATGCTTTAGAATCTGTTATCATACTAGCATCGATTTTTGCAACATCGGCTAATCTTGATTTTGTTCTTTTAAAACCCAAATGGCCACAAGTAAACCATTTAGATAAAAACTTTGGCATGGTGAGGTTGAAACATTGAATGCTAAAATATTACTGTTATCAGCTTTTCTAATTTTTACAATGCAGTGGCCGACACTAGGTGAAGACTCTTTGTTGATAACAAGTAAATTACCCCCTCAATCGATGTCTTAGCATTATTTTCTATGGCAGTACTAATGTATGTATCAACTAAAAATTTATGATTTGATTGGAAATTAATTAAAGCACTTGTAAAGCATACCTTATCAAATATATCGATGAGGTGTGGAACATTGATATGAATCTGTGAAAGTCAGAAGTTCCAATTTATGAAACCAGAAGAGCCATTGAATTTGACGAAGTCGAGAACACACCACTCGCTAGGATATGAGACCGAATCAAAATACGTGGGGTATGATTTTTGATAGGTTCGGTCTCTTCCCTTAATGTCCACTTCTAGCGTTTCACGAAATTGTTTCCTCAAATCCTCCTTAATACGAGCCATGCACTCCTCTATATTGGTGATGGGTGGTCTATGGGACGTGCATTGTGGCGAAGGGTGCATGTTCATTCTCACGGCGTTAAATTGTTCATTTGGTATAGAGCCATGAGGAATACCCGTACCGCTAGGTGGGATAGGTGACGTATTATACACAACGGTACAGTAAAGAGGAACAAAATTAACCAATTCATTCAATCCGCTAGTAGCCGGATTGGGAATGCTAGTGATTAGGTCTACACTAGTGAGAGGCACTACCAAAGCATTGGTTTGCACATGAGGTTGAAAGTTAGTTTGCCCACTAAACGAGTTCAACAGCATGCCATACAAAGATTGTTGGACACTAGGTGTGTTAGGCGCCGATGAGCTAGTGGAAGGACCTACATGCGCAACATGAGTGGAAGACGATGCAACACAAACGTTTTTAATGATTTAGACAAGTTATCTTGAATCATGTGTTGCATATCATTAGCTAAGACCTTTTTTATGTCAGCAAAATAGAATGAAAGGTCTTCAAAAGTAACAGGGGATGCGAAGGTGTTCTCACGTTGGCAGCACCCACAGCTGCGTCGTCGACGACGGTCGGGAGAATGGCTTCCTTCACTTGAGAGATCGCCCCTTGACGATCCTTCTTGAAGCATGCTAGAAAGTCTTGTAGCCCCCGATCTTTTCGCGCCTTGTGCTGCTCCTCGACGGCCCTTTGACGCTCCAAGAACGTCCTATGAGCCTCCTCGGGCAGCTCCTCCAATGACGGCATGACGATGTTCGCTGGTGAAATCTCGAAAGACATAGTGCAAGAATGATGATTCGGTTTGTGCAACCGGAATCTCTCGTTCCCAGCAAAGTCGTCAAAAAGTGTGTTGACGCCGAAATAGATCCCGGGCCAACGCACCACGCGCACGTCCGTGTGCGAAAACGTCGACGCCGCCTTGACGCCAGATTTGGACAGCACCTAAAAAACCTGTCTCGAGAGGGACCCCATCGTAGGAGGATCTTCTTAGGGTTGATCTGGGCTTGATCAAGTCAGTCGGATTGCCTTCAAACGTCGTCGGAACGAAGGAAGAACAGCAAAATGACGTCAAGGGGATTAGTGTTTGTAGAAGTGAAAAATGTAAAGACAAATGATAAGTTCGATTGGGGTCCCCCAATCGGCCATGGGTCTCTGTTTTATAGAGGTGGGATGGTCTTACCCTGTGAAGCAATGAATCCTCTCAATTAGGAAACAAATTAGATTTGAAACTTTCTAAATCGACACCACTGGAGTGTCCGGTGAGGTGCCGGATATTTTGGTGACATGCCGGATAGACCGTCGTGTTAATTCCGAAGCCCGAGAGAGCTTACCGGATAGTCCGGCATCGTGCTGGATGGTCTGGTGTGCAAAACACCTGAATCCGACAGGGATTACCGGATAGTCTGGCACTATGCCGAAAAGTTCGGTGTGCAAAACACCTAAACCCGAGAGGGCTTGCTGAATAGCCTGGCACCATGCCGGACACTCCAGTGGGCTAAACGCCCCAAACGCGAGAGGGCTTGTCGGATAGTCCGGCATTATACCGGACACTCCGGCGAGCCAATATCCTCAAACCCGAGGGGGCTTGCCGGATACTCTAGCATTGTACCAGACACTCCGGTTGTTTATCGATTTTTTTGGGTGTCAACAGATATGTATGATACAGGATAGCTATATGACTCTTATATATAACAGACGGGCAGAAGAGGGATGATCAGATTGTGCACAGTTAATAGCAGAAAAATAGAGTCAAATAGGATGAAACAGAAGCATGGCGCAAAGGTTATGAAATGCCCGTGCAATTTCGAAAGCCCTAGATGTGTATGTGCTCTAAAGAAACATATATGATTGAGTGAAGTAAGTTCAAAGATGGTTAGAATGCAACTTTGTGCATGATATTAGTTTTCACACCATGATTAGAGAAACTATCTTCACTGCAAGTGAAGAGGAAGTATTTCACATAGTACTACTTTTGCTATACACAGTTTATCTGATTTTTAAGTTAGCTAGCTAACTGTACAAACTACAAAGGCAATATTTTTGTATAGTACACAGTAGGCAGTTCCCCACATCACCTTTATAAAGAATTTATAAGATTCTCGGGAATGGAAATTGACAGATAAATGGCTTCTTTACTATTCTTCCATGGATGGTTGGAAAGTTTGATGCGCGCGGCACACACGTCTGCATCAGCGAGGTCAACTCAATGTAAGATCCGGATGGTGGATATTGTATCAGCACCTGCAAGGTAAGAGGCAAAGAGCAGAGTAAGAAGCAAATAGCAGAACATCCAGGAACCCCATGAATAGGAGTTAAATGCAAGGGTAAACAAAGCTCTAGATAGAGTTTTACGTGCAACTAATTCATCAAAAATAAAGGGGCACGGTAATAAGCACATTGACTCAACATCAATAGATTAAATTAGCAGCCAAAATTTATAAAAGAATAATGGTCCTGAAGCAACATCAAATAATTAAAGTGATGCATGCATATGTGACCAAAAGGTAAAGGCAGGTTGATTACCGGGCGGGGTGTTATGAAAATTGATTGATTAGGGCAAAGGCAAGGGAAGCTGGATTTGGTGTCAGTGGCGGGGAGGCAACGAGTTCGCCAACTCATGGAATATTGAGCAATTGCGCTGTTTGTGCCTCTAATAATATCAAATAAGTGAAAATGCTTCTGCCAGATTTCGATGTGCCTTTTTCGCTCCTGGTCCAAGTGGCAGAGCCCAGCCAAAAGGCTGCAGTCCACCGCTCGGGGGGCTGCACCTTTCAGGGTCCCCCGTGACAAGCTTGCGGGACTCTCGCAGCTTAGGCTTCGAGCCTTCCGCTCGAGGGTCGTTCTGCTCGAGCTCTGAGCAGCGTGGCAGTCCGACCCCCTTCCTTTCTTCGCTCTCAGGCTCCATGCCTCGTATTTCAGGATCTGTTCCCGACCTGTGCGCTCCTGAGGCTATGTCCCTATCTGTGCCAGCGCGAACCCCGAATGTTACCCCCGAGTCGAAGCTACTTAGTCCAAATGCTCGAGTGACCCTCGGACAAGTAAAGTAAACTGCAAGCACCCACAATCAAGTTCTCCTCACAGCTAACGTTCATAACCCGTGGCCAGTGACCGCTTTACAGCTGCATTGAACCCGTCCTTAACACCTATGAGCTATACCTAGCCCAGTCGCTGAACTACGCCTAACGGAATCTTGAGAATGCTTAAAGCAACAAGTTTACATAATAAAACGAGGGTCAGGTGCTATTTTATTTAGAGTACCAATAGTGGGTGCTTACGGGCACCACAAAACAAAACTATTCTAACCCCGTGATCTATCCGAGGGAGCAACTGGCTGAACCGCAATCACAGGTATGTCGCTGTGTCAAACGCCGACCAGAGCTGACGTGCAAGAGGTTGCACTGCTGTCGCGAGCTCATCGACCTCCTTGTTTGTCATCCCCACCGCAGGGTTTCACTTACCGTTTGAACCGCGCAAACCGCCCGCCGACGCTTTGACAAAAACTGCGAAAACCTCTAAAACCGTTCGGTTTTTCGTTCAAATTTCAATTTTCAAATATGGGGACGGTTTCATCGGTTTGAAAACGGTAAACCGAGCGGTTTTTGCGGTTAGGCGAACGGTTTTCGCGGCTAGCTGAACGGTTTTCCTGGAAACCGCTGAGTGCGAAAACCGAACTGTTTTTGCGCTAAACCGGTAGATTTTCTGCAAACCGATAAATTAGTGAAAAATAAGAAAAGAGATGAAAAAGTGCTGAAAAATTGGGCATGACCTATTCTAATTTCTTTTAATATCAATATTCACAACATACTTCATCCACAAATAGTAAGACACATATTCATTCATATCAAATCTAAAGTTTCAAACACAAAAAATCCATACATACATGTAGTTCATCCACAACAAATCCAAAGTTCATACATAGTTTTCAAAGTACACTTTACTTTAGGATTGTATTCCAATCAAAATATGCATTGTCGTACTCTTCACTTGAGAGGAGCTGAATTCCTCTAGTAGCTAACAACTCCGTTTTGAATTTATTCCAAGACTGTCCCGTCCAAGCGGTAGTTGTCTCTCATAGTGAGTACAACATATTATAAAACTCTGAATTTTGCCATTGGTAGACCCATGTGGTGGGAGATTCTATGCTACGATCACCGTAAAGATAATTGTAGTAGTCATTACCTTGGCTGTATAATGTATCACTGTCTGTCGTAGAATAGTAAGTGCTGTAGTAATGCTGCCTCTCCCCTATCAATGTCCTTGGTGATTGTGGAGCACCATGGTCTTCATCCTGTGTAGCATGGGTATAGTCTGTCTCACCTGTAAAAGAAGTGAAGTGTAAGATAAATGAGTCAAAATTGATCGTATGATATGAAGAAATGGTTATCTGTGAAATGATGAGTTGTGATCCGTGGCTGTGAGTCAGGAACCATATTGCCTGGTGGGTCTCCAGATGTAGTTCGGGAGCTGCTATCATTTGATTCCTGGTAAGGTGGGCTTCGTCTAGCGTCTTCAGAATCTGTGGAGTCGTCACTGCCCACATTCTTACCTTTCTCTTTGCTCCTTATCCTTATCTTTTTAGCATCTTTTTTCTGTCTTGCATTTTGAACCTTCCTCTTGTCTATGTGAGTATCACCCATATTTTGATCCGCCCATTCAGATATTGTTTTAGCACAAGACACGCGTAGCAACTGTCTACCAGCGTCATCATCTGTAACAAGACGGCTTGGTAGAGGACTGTCACTCTCATGCCCTCTTCATCAAGAATAGGGTCAAAATTCGATCTCTCATGTTCCATCCATTCTCGAATAGGATTTAAACAATCATACAACGATAGCTCTATGAGACGATCAAATGGATCAGCTTCCAGTAGCTTATATAACCATGAAGCATCATGCATACGGATTCAAAGGTTGCAGTTAACATACACCAACTTATGTAATTTGTCATGAGATAATTTTTTACGCACCTTGGTGTGAATCAATGCAAATGTACTCTGGTTGTGCTCACAACCACTCGATGATGCACACTGTGAGACTATCTGTAATGCAAGCTGCTGGAGATGAGGTGTGTCACCTTCAAACATGTTCTAGCAAACTGCAGGAGAAGTATTCTTATCAACTGCCATCCTGTTAGCCAACTCAGTGACGAATGAACCTTGTTTTCTTCTAAAAATTTCTGCCTCCTGCAGGGCCTGCATACACAAGTCGGTTGGTGCTATGAGTGTAAATGCCTCTCAAATATCGTTCATCATATTTCGACCAATCCCGTAAGAATAGTGACTTTTTGGGTTCAAAGATCCAGCTGCACATATAACAATAGTTAGATATCTTTGCACTATAAACAAAAAAATGCAATAATTTTGTTCGTAAGTAAGTATTACCTGCATTCACAAAGGTATCATTGCAAATGTCCACTATCCTACGATTTATAATGTCTATGTACCTCTCCATCTCTCGCTCATCATTCCTATAAAGAGCTTGATACTCATTTTTACAAAAATGATATCCGAGAAGTACTTCACTCAAGGTAGGGCTCTTATTTTGATCAGCAAACCGAAGAAACACATATAAATGTTACACTGCATCTACCACATGTTTCATTGAATCCCACCATAACATGCTTGCTAGGCAAGAGTGAGTATGCCTTCCCTCATCGGTATTGACAAATCTACTATTTAAGAATGTCTCAGAACCCATCTATGCCATGTATTTTTCTCTCCGACGAAGCATACTCTCAAGAAACATATAGTTTGTGCCAAAATGTGTTGCATTCCATCTTACCAACTCACCACCAATAGTATTGGTTATCATAGAGTGCAACTGATTATGATTATACAACAACGAGAAATCTTGCGAGCCGACTGTATCATAGCTTTGTGCTCTGGGAACTCACCAATAGCCTTTAGCATCAGGTTGATTGTATGTGCTACACATGGTTGCCAGATAATATGAGGATACTTGTTTATCAGCAGCTTGCACCCCTTTTTATAATTTGAATCATTGTCTGTAATAAACTGCACAATATTGTCTGCACCTACATCAATGCATACCTTATTCATTTCCTGCACAAGAACGTTTCATTGTTCAAAATAACATTGGTACAAATAAAATAAATAGTGCCATACAATAAACATATGTCTTGTACCTTGAATATGAAGTCCGTAGATTGGCTTTGCCCAGTAACATCACATGAGTTGTGAAAAAATATGACACCATTACAGTAGATCATGAAGTTTATCAAGCTCATCTCTGTAGGGTCAGTTCAAGAGTCACACATAATCGTGACACCGTACATCGGCCACTCTATTTTGAATTTACCAAATTTTTTTTGATGTCTTGCTCGTTAGCATCAAGATATGTACCATCTATTTTCCTCCCAGTTGGGCTAGGCACGCTCTCACCTGCAAACATCAAGACACATGATATAAATATGGTAAGGTATAAGGAAACATGTAATAAAATAAAATAAAGATCTTATACCCCATCTCTGTGTCTCTTTGATAGCACTAACAAAGTATAGACTATCAGTTTTTCTACCAGAGATGGCTTCTGTATGAAATTTTTTTGACCATGCACGTCCAATAGCCGATTTTGCTAGCTTGCTCTTCGCACTCCATGCACCTGTATCGATCTAGTTTGAATCCGTTCCTTACTTGACCTCTATGACCCGGACCTCTTCATCATGCCAAACAATCCAGACCCACCACCTCCCTGCGATGAACCAGAAGCACCTTGCGATGAGCCAGCACCAGCACCACCACTCTGGAACTGACCACCATACAAACGCTGACGCTGTCGAAATGCCTCCTCCTCTCTAGATAACCTTATGGCAGCCTGCATCTCCTCATCGTCCTCCTCATTGACATTTCCCTCACTTGCAACTGGTGCTGTCTGAGGGTCTGTTTAGCTCGGTCCTTCCTCCGCTTGGCGGTTCTATCAAGCTCCCGACGAAAATAGTCCCGAACGTCGGTGGGCACATGAGGACACCCATCTACGCTGCTTTCGCGATGTGCCAAATGTTGCTTGAATCGTGTGACACCACCCCCTCTCTCTTCACGGACTTGCAATATTTGCAATGGAACTCGGGATACACGTTATCCCCATGCTCCCAAACCGAATCGGGCTGATCTGCCATCTTAGAACCAACAATACCTGAAAAATGACCAATTATATTCTAAAGTTGCTAACAAATCGACTAATATTTAAATAAAAAACAGAAATACAACCATCTCACCTTCTCTGCCACGGAAACCCACCAGATCCGACGGCTTTCCATGCTAATCGCTCGGCTTACCGCTCAAATCAAGCGGTTTGCCGCTGGCGCTAGCTTACCGTCGGAGGCGCGCGGCTAGCCGCCCTTTTCGCGCAGCTAACCGCTGAAGCCGAATGGCTTGAGGAGCTGCAGCCACGCGTGCGGCTAGCCGTGGTTACCGCTCGGCTAGCCGTTGTTTCCTTCCGGTTCCCGACGCGGCGGACGGCGAGGTAAGGCGGCAGATATGCGGACGCAACTCGTGGACGGCGAAAGGGGAAGGCCAGAAGAGGCTGTGGACATGTG
>BCLF01000037.1:579077-589960 GCA_001602275.1 Zoysia japonica
TATTTTTTATTTTAAAATCTACCAATTTTTCAAAATTCAAAAAATTTTGAACTCGAAAACCGCTGAACCGCCCAAACCGGACCGGAGCGGTTTGGGCGGTTTTGGCGAAAACCGCGCGGTTTACTGCGGTTTTGCGAACCCTGCCCCACCGTGAAACCGTCTGCAACAACCCCAAGGTCTGCGTTCGAGTAATGCGACCCAGTCTCAGCCAGGGTCAACGAAGTCCCGTCCTCGAGTGCATGGAGCGCCACAGACTTGATATTCCTAGGCAGTTGATGCAACACATGGCGCCTGTGCTCCATGGTGAACGCATCCTTGGTGATGTCCGCAAATAGCCGCCCGAGAAGAACACGATGTCATGCTTCAGGCGACGGAACCTGTGGCACGCCTCTGCATCAACATCGACCAACTAAGCTCTACAGCATTGACTACAATGAACAGAAAGGCAAAGCCAAGTAACACTCACCGTTGCGCTCCTTCACAGCGGCGGCGGCATTGCCCTTGGCGTCTTCCAGCTCCCCGTGAACTGGGCGACCATGGCCTTGGTAGTTTGCCAGTTTTCCTGAATGGAGTCAACGACAGTATCCTTGGTGGTCCGCAGCTCCTCGGAGAGCTGGGCGACCATCCGGTCGGTGGCTAGGCAAGCCTCATCGACAGCAACAAGCGCCTCCTCGGTGATCACACGAGCCTCCCCAACGGCGTCCCTAGTGCCCCGGAGTGCCTCCATCTCCGAGGCCTGGGAGTTGATTGCTTTTGGAGCCCTGGACAAGACATGAAAGCATTGGCAACCTCAACACAAGGGAGATCGGAGACGATAGGCAAACTTACGTGCTACGGCTTGCATGCAGGCGGCAAGCTCGGTCGAGACCTTGGCCTTCTTAGCTCGGAGCTGGGCGCCTTCCTCCTGGGCTCGGAGGTCGTCGTCAAGCGCAATCCTACGCTTCTCCCGCGCCTGAGTGGCCTGACAACGGAAGCGATACGCATCATCAGTAGACACATCCCTACCATGCCCTGCTACGAGGACATCGGCCTGGGCCTCCTCCGGTTCCTCACGGAGGGCCTCCACCTCCACTTGCAACTCGTCACCGGGCAATGGTTGATCCATTGCACGGTAAAGAGCCCCCTATGGAAGAAGGAGTCAACCCAGAAACAAACAAGCAACAAGAATCTCAGAGAAAAGGTGAAGGATCGAAAAGCTTTACCCAGCATTCCGTGAGTTTGGAGGCCTGAAGCATGTCACGGCATTCCCTCAGCTGTCCCAGTCCCCGGCTGAATTGCGTGACAGCGGCCAGGACCAGCTGGTGGATAGCGTCGACCTGGCCGTTATAATGCAGCCAGGCCAGGGTCGCTGCGTCCCCCGAAAGGATGACAAGCCCCACCCCTGATCCTTGGGGATCCATGGTTGGAGGTGCGACGGTAGTCGGTGCAGTAGCAGTCGCAGCCACCTCATCGCCTCCCGTGCCTGCGGGCTCCAGACTTTCAGCGGCGGCAGTCGGAGGTGTAGATCCTCTTCAACGCCTGCCTCCTCCCTGCCCACCGCATCCGTGGCCGGAGGAGGCAGCAGTTCTTCCTCTTCAGCCATTGGCTCCGCGGCCGACGGCTCATGGTCCGGCGAAGGCGGAGGTGACGCCGCCCCCGTCACCATCTCACGATGGCGGGCCTCCTCTCTTTCAACCTCAGAAGCCTCTCCATGTGAACAAGCGACCCCCAAAGACTTCTTTGCGGTGATCGGCGATGGGGGTCTGCCACAGCAGGCACCCTAGTTCAACATCCAAACGATATCAGCAAGTTTCGACAATCAAAGACAAGTGAGAAAACTTACACCGCCGACCGACGAACTGGGAAACGGCCATGGCCTGATGAAGAGAGGGCAGTGACCAGAGAAGGTGAAGACCCAGCCCCCGTACCACCAGCTGCGGGAGGAGCAGGGGAAATAGCAGCAGCAGCAATGACTGCAGAGCACGAGTCTTCACCCCTTGCCCTTTTAGGTGAAGATCCGAAAGCATCACCTGACTCCCTCCGACGGCAATGGGAGTTGATGGGCATGTCGTCGGAGTCGTCGTCCTCCATGTTGACGATGGAGGTGGATGATGCCATGACTTGGACAGCAGCTGCGAGGACCGAGGCCGAAAGCCCCAACCCCGTGGCCCCAGCAGGGGTCGGCCCCACAATCAAGACCAACACGGACCCCCCGGCCCGGCACAACTGCTGCAGGGAGAGGTGATCCCGCGGACCCCGACCTAGCAGTTGGGGGAAGTTCCGTGGGAGTACGAAGGGACCCAGAACACATGCTGGGGACCTGGTCGATGAGACTAGGCCCCGAGTGTGACCCCCAATGGGATGATGACTTCCTCCCCCGCCTAGGCTCGGCCGAGCTCGATCCAGCCACGCTCACACCTATCGTGTTCCGCATCACCATCATCGGCACACGTGAAGGGCCGATGCCCAGCTTCAAGTCATCAACGACATTCACTCAAAACAACAACAACATTGCGAAGATTCGACGACTAAAACATTGTGAAGAGATCACTTACCACGGCACCCGAGCTGCCCAACGGCTGTGGCTCCGGCACGCTGATCAAGTCAACAGCAACGTTCCCATCCAAGAGCCACGACACCCGGGCCAGGACTTCATCCTCTGCCAATTCTTCCGCCACCACTTCGCGGGAAGCATCAAGGGGCCCGGAGTAGAAGTAGAGGTGATGAGGCTGGAACGATGCCCCACGAATGCCGCGACCAGCCCAGCGCGGGTCAATCCCTCATCCCGTAGCTCCGCAATGCACCGCAGAATCGGTTGCAGCGCCTCGACCTCCGCCACCGTCGGCTTCACAGCCCACGAGTCGTGGGACACCGGGACCTCATCGCAGCACCGGAAACTCCGGCGCGAGGTTGTTGATGTAAAACCAATCCTCTTGCCACCCCCGTGGCGAGGATGGGAGGGGTACCTGGATGTACTAGCGCACGTGCGCCGCAGAGTTGGATCCCGGCGCCCCCGACGCACCAGGCAATACCCTCAGTGGTGAGGATGATGTGGAAGAAGTACTTCCACACCGCGAAATGGGGAGGAATCCCCAGATACGCCATGCCTAGTGAGATGAAGACAGCGACCTGCAGCACCCCATTCAGATTGAGGTGATGTAGCCCGACTTCGTAGAAGAAGAGAAGGTTGCGAAAGAAGTCGCAGCACCGCAGCATGAGCCTGAGTTTGTGGAAGTCGACGAAGCACACCACCTGGTGGGCAGCTGGTGTCGGCACCTCCTCATCCCTCGCCGGGCGCGAGTTGACGAGCACCTTTGGCTGGAGGACTCCAGCTTGGACAAGGGCATCGAGGCCCCTCTCTGTGATACGCGAGGTTTTCCAGGAGACAGACATGGCGGCGATGGCGGAGAGGAAGATGATGACGACGACCAAGATGAAGGTGGAGGCGAGGAGAGAAGAAAACAAAGGCAGAGTGCACAAGGATGACGAAGGCAATTGGCAGATTGGAGATTGAATCGCTTCCCATGTCCTATTTGATGGACGAGAGCGGATGGTTTTCATCCCACGACCCGAAGCCTGCGCGATGAGATGTGCGCATTAACTGTGACATGACGGAACACTCAAATCATCAAGCACCTGTGTTTTCGACCCTCACCCACCGACAGGTGAGCCAATCTAACAAATCAACATCTCTACCGAACGTAAGTGATGCAACACTGGCTTAAATGACTGGTGAGAATCTTGGGCACCGCTCGCGTGAAACGTCACGCTCTAGCAACCGTTCAATCGACGTGCCCTGGCCGTTCGATCTCCCGGGCGGTTACCTTTTTCCACATCTAAGGATCCATTGTCCGCGATATATTTAGACTACTCGGCGGGATCAGAGTCAAGACATTTGAAGGCAGTTGATCAGTACATCTGGTCTCACCCATATAAATAGTGCAGTGCTGATCATGGGAGCCAACCAATTCACTTGGTCCGACCTAGGCACAATGCCGATCATGAAAGCCATCCAGTCCGACTGGTCTAACCTAGGCGCTCACTCCACGACTTCGGTGATTTGTCATGAACCGAACTAATCCCCGGCCTTCACAAACCGAGTGAAGCCAGTTCGACAGACGCTCCGACGCGTACCGCCAGGAAGAACGTGGCATACCTCATTTCTGAGATATCTCGTGAACACCATACCAATCCCTGGATCAGTAGTTGATACGCATGAACATCGTGGATACACAGCTCATACCAGTAATATTACATATATTGTCTCAAATAGAGTATTACATCCAAGACTTAAGTTACAAGCCAGCGAGGTGCAGCATCCATCCTCGCACAGTCATTACATAAAAGAGAAAAGCGAAAAGCAAAAACCACAGACAAACTTGCGCGCAGGACGCTCCTACTCATCGCCATCGAGGCCGGCTTTATCTTCTTCTCCATCTGAGCGATAAAGCAAGGGTGAGTACAAGAGTACTCAGCAAGCTCTAACCCCGTACTTAGCTGTATTCAACTGATAGTATCTTGACCTCAGGTCGATCTTGGAAAAGTACCTTGCCCCTTTTAGCTAATCAAAGAGATCATCTATCCGAGGTAAGGGATACTTATTCTTAATGGTAACCTCGTTCAATGCCCAGTAGTCTATGCACATTCTTAGACTGCCATCTTTCTTTTGTACGAAGAGTACAGACGCACCCCATGGTGATACGCTTGGTCGAATGAACCCTTTTTCCTGTAACTCGGCTAGTTGCTCCTTAAGCTCTGTCAATTCATTTACCGCCATCCTGTAGGGCCTTTTAGCTATGGGAGTTGCCCCAGGGATTAGGTCAATCAAGAACTCAACATCCCTATCGGGTGGCATACCCAGTAGTTCATCTGGAAACACATCGGGGTACTCACAAACCATAGGCACCTCTTCTATCCTTTGCCCTCCTATATTGCATATCATAGGGCTGGCGTGCCTTCTGCGAGGTCGGCTTATGGCTGGTATTCCCTTTTGGTTGGTGAGGACTACTTCTCGGGCCGCACAGGTAATGGTGGCTCCTTGTTGGGTTAACCAATCCATTCCCAATATAATGTCTATTTCGGTTGACCTTAGCACTATCAAATCTGCTACAAACTCTACCCCACTTATTAGGATTTTAACCCCCTTGCAACCAAGCTTGCACTTGATGGTAGCCCCAGGTGATTTTGTTATTAGTGGCTCCTTGAGCAAGGTTGAATACAAACCCAGCTTACCAACAAACTAAGAAGACATGAACGAATGCAAAACTCCTGAATCAAACAAAACTGTTGCAAAGTGGGAGTTGACCAGGTACTCACCGAGCAGAACATCGGGCGCCTCCTCTGCTTCGTTCGCGTGAATGTGGTTCACGCGTCCACGTCCGTACTCCTGTGTCCCTCTTGTCTGGGCTACTGACTTCTGAGGGTTGCGGGTTGTTCTGAAAACAACGGTTTTGGCCCTAGAGTGGGCAGGCACAGTGGTTGGTGGCCTGTTGTGGGACAGTTCGCAATCATGTGGCCCGGTTTGCGGCAATTGAAACATACCCAAACCATGTTGAAGCTTTGGGGATTGCCGGGGTTGATCTTGAGGTGCTGAGGAGCCACTGGCTGGCGGACGGACTGCACAGACTGCTGGGGTTGGGGCGGATTTTCGGGGGCGCAGTAGTGCATTGTCGGTTGGTATGGGGGCTTTTGGAACCTCCCAACTCTAAGGCGCTGGGTCCGGTCTTGCTGCTTTATTTTCTATGCCTGGAACTTACGCTTCCTTTCTCCTTCCATTCCTGCTCGTGCCTTTTCCAGAAGGATGGTTCGGTTCATCAAGGTGTTGAAGTCGGGGTATATGTGGGTGATGAGCTGAGTTTGCATAACGTGGCTCAGCCCTTCTAGGAACCGATCCTGCTTCTTTCTGTCAGTGTCAACTTTCCCAGGTGCATAACATGCCAACTTTGTGAACTTCTTGATGTACTGGGTGACGGTCATTGCCTCTTGCTTCAGTGCCCGAAACTCATCTGCCTTCATCTTCATAATCCTATCAGGAATGTGGTAGGAGCGAAAAGCTTGTTGGAATTCATCCCAACGGATCGCTGCAGGATCTGCAGCAGCTTCTCTGCAGTTGTCCCACCATTCGTCTGCTGCCCCTACAAGCTGGTGAGCGGCTAATATGACCTTCTCATGGTCGCTAGCTTCGACCATGTCGAGTTTCTTGGTGATGTCATGCAACCAGTCATCGGCTGCGAGAGGCTTCTCATTGGTACTATCGAATGTGGGTGGGCGGAGTCTCATAAATTCTGACATTCTGCTTTGGTTGCTGGGTCCTCCGCGGCTGGTCATCCCTTGTGCAATGGTATACAGCAGCTGAGTTTGGGTGGCCATCACATCTGCCAGGTGGATGTGGCAATGCTTCTCCTGCAACTGCCCCTTGCACTGGTTCCGTAGCTGCTACTTGGGATGCAGTCCTAGTAGCAGCTCCTATTGCAGTGCCTTGGACTGGAGGTGGTGCTGCTATTTGAGCGGGAGCAGAGGGCGCCACTTGATTTTCCCCATGGTGGCTTGACTGTGCCTCCTCCTCCCTTGCTCTTCCTGGTGCCCTTTGGTTTCTTCCCGTGGAGCAGCGTCGGTTGGCAGGAGCTCCTCTAGTGGCGGTGCGTCCCTGGCGAGGGCGCTCTTCTTGTTCCTCATTATCGGGGTTGCGAACCCATCGAGCTTGAATGCGGGCCGAGTGCTTCGGAGGCATCCTATTGATTGCAAGAAACAGACGGTGGAGTAAGTGGAGAGGTCTGTGGATTTATTAGCATTAGTTCCATTTATCACACAATTATATAAATTCTCGTTTCATTTGTGATCTTGGTGTAACACACGAACATTGCAACAAGTGAGAAAGATCGAAAGACAAACAAGCATACATCCATAACTTATATTACAATCACATCCAAGTTCTACATGGGACTACGCATGATACACTACATACGGCTAACTAGATAACATGAGAGTTACCTCTAAGTACTACTACACAACCAACACACCACTAACTCCCTAGAACAAAAGATCACAAAAGAGCTGCCCTACCCCTAAGTCCTACCCCGCGTCAGCTCCTCACGGTCCCTGAAGGAAGTCGAGCCACTCCTAGTGAAGGTCGATCCCGTCGTCTGTCAGCTGCTCTATCGTGTAGAAGCCATCCATAGGCTCAGCTCCCGGAACAGCAAAGGTGACCTGGCTGTCCACCTCAGGTACTCCTGGCGCCTTAGCTAGGATCTCCACGCTGGGGTCCTCGTCGACAGGGTCGGGGTAGAACTCAACCTCAGACGGGTCCTCCTCCTCCTCCTCCATCAGGTCGAGGACGGCTGTAGGGGTGCCGCCTCCTCTGCTAGCAGAGTCGTCGTCAACGTCGGCTGGGATCAGCGTGGGGTGTCCTTCAGAGTAGTTGGTGGTGTAGCAGTCGGAGTCTCTGGGGTCGGTCGCCCAAGAAGAGGTCTCCATGGACTCGTAGACGATGCTGCAGGGAACGTCAGAGGAGTCGTGAGACTCTGAGTCAGCTCCAGAGTCGTGGTCCGATCCCGAGCCAGTGTCGGGGTCGTGGCCGGAGTCGGAGTCAGAACCGGGGTCGAAACTGGAGTGGTGGCTCGTTCTGGTGGGACCACCACTAGGCCCTCTCTCATCGTCAGACCAACGACGAAGTATCTCAGAGAGAGAGCTCCGGGTAGCCTGGTCTAGGACTGGGGCGTGGGGAGGCAGAACTCACCTCTCACTGGCGTCGCGAGCGAAGACCTGCTTGCGGGCAGTGGTCTTCTGGCGTGCTACCTGTCGAGGCTGCTGGCACCAGTGGTCCAGCTCAGCCTGCCGGTCTGCAAGAGCCTTCTCGAGGCTCTCCTCACGCTCTCGGGCTACGTCGAGAGCGGCCTGGACAGAAGTGAGCTGTGTCTGAGCAGAGGCGAGCTACGTTTGTAGGTCGTGAGCCTGATCCTCTACGGCAATAGCTCGGTGGGCCTGCAGAGCCCACTGCTCACGAAAGTCATCGCACAAGTCGTGAAGTGCCGTCAAGTACAAGGCAGTCTCCACCAGAGTAGGGTCATCCACAACCCTGAAAGGTCCTTGCAGGGTGGACATACGACGCCTCCAGAGGAAGTCGCAATCCGCGAGGACCGGGAAGTACTTCACTGGGGTAGGCCCGGTGGTCTCTAGGTTCATCGAGCAGAAGAGTAGCAGGGCCTCTCGTGCAGCGCCCTGCACAGTGTCGAAGAAGGTGGCTGTAGGTCACGGTCTGCAGAGTCATGCAACCGAGGGGAAGACGGACCTCCATCTCGCAGGCCGTGTAACCACCACCCTCGTAATCCTTCCAGCTGTAGGCCAGAGGGGTGGTGAAGCCAAACCGAAGCAGTGTGCGAGCTAGGATCTCGGGAAAGCCAGTGAGGTTAACAACCTCGGCTCTCAAGTACTGCCATCCGTCATCCGCATCCATCTGCAAGGAAAATAGTCAGAGTCATTAAATTAAGTTTTATAAATATAGCAGAGAAGAGAAAGATATGGAGTTCCTACCATGGTAGGATTTTATAAATAGTTTATATTTCAAAATACCTCTCCCCTACAGTTAGAACCCTTATGGTCTCGTCCTACAAGCAAGTATGGCTCTGATACCACTCTGTCATATCTCATTTCTGTGATATCTCGTGAACACCGTACCCATCCCTGGATCAGTAGTTGGTACGCACGAACATCGTGGATACACAGCTCATACCAGTAATATTACATATATTGTCTCAAATAGAGTATTACATCTAAGACTTAAGTTACAAGCCAGCGAGGTGCATCAGCCATCCTCGCATAGTCATTACATAAAAGGGAAAAGCGAAAAGCAAAAACCACAGGAAAACTTGCGCGTAGGACGCTCCTACTCATCGCCATCGAGGCCGCCTTCATCTTCTTCTCCATCCGAGCGATAAAGCAAGGATGAGTACAAGAGTACTCAGCAAGCTCTAACCCCGTACTTGGCTGTATTCATGCTTATAGGGTCATCAAGGAGAGGTTAGGGTTTTTCTTTTCAGCGGAAGGCAAGTTTTATGCGGGCTTTTCTACAGAGGGGTTTTCATACAGGGATGGAAGTGTTCCTGAATCTATCAGTATTTTAGTGGGTGGACCTGGGGGAGTAGTCTTCATTCCCGCCAGTTCCCAAATTTTAACTGGTTGGGCCTCAACTATCCCAGCCAGATACTTTCCAAAATACAGGCAGCTACACCCACTCACACTGTCAAGGATGATGGTCAAGACTAATCATTGTGAGCCCAAGCTGTAGCGTGTCAATATCGTAACAACGGCCATTCTGAAAGGATTATACACTCTGCAGAGGTTGTACACTGTACCCACAGGCTATGCTCCTCTTGATCAATAGAGTCGCATAACATTCACTCCATCACACACCAAGTTGTTCACAAAGTCCGCCTCAAGATACTAACAGGGGTCATCCCTCAAGGGTTTTGCCTGCCCCCGATGATGTGATAGCACATTCTCGTAGCCGGACCGTGGGTTTAGGTCATCCACGTCAACTCCCTGGGACCTCACAAAGATCACATAGACGGGTAATTATAGAAACCAGATGGCTATACCTGTGAGCAATACGATCCCATAGCACGGGCTATTGCTGTAATCGAAGACCGGACCGTGAGTATCTCACGTCTGCTTCTGCGACTTATATACCAACCGACCGCCTTAGGGGTCAAGGTGGACGACCAAAGGGGGTGGAGTGAGTCCCGCCCAGACAGGTTCTATGGTTACACGAAATCACTACGTTGAGGTCCGATGAACTGGTCCTTATATGGCAGGGGCGATGCTTGTCTACGGCAGGTAGACCAGTCCGAAGCCTACACACAGCACACAGATCTACGAGCCCGCCCCATGACCAAAACATAATCCCTTCCCATCACCTAGCACCAGTTGCACTAACACTTTTCTCACTTTATTTTACACACACCACCAAACTCCTTTTAACACATCTAATAAATGATGGTTATGTGTATAGTAGGATGAAGCATGGCTTTATGTGAGTGTTCCTAAGCATTCTAAATCAAGGCAATTACCCGTACATTAAAGTTTTTAATGACAGAATCCTACGGTTAACAAGGTTCGATTTGCAATCCGGTAGCAAGCAGTATTTGTACTTATGAAGAGCTAGGTACTGACATAAGTATAAATACGTGTATAGCAAGTAGGTCTGTAACTACACAATGTTTTGAACATATAAATACGAACATGCAAGCATACAGGTCCATAGGTGCATAGCGAAAACTAGGAGCAAGATGATCAAGAGGTTAGAACTTGCCTTCAAAAGCGTACTCGAGCTCTTCTTCGTACTCTAATTTGTCGATCTCTTCGTCTTTGAGCGCTTCGTTATCTACGCGAGAAAATGGTAGAAAGTAAATAAATAAATAAATAAATAAATTGTACGGAAGGAGCACAAAGCGAAGATCGAATAAACGCCAAATTCAACAAAAGTTCTCGGGGTGGTAAGTGGTTCTATAATGTAGGGATTGGTTTCACGGTTCTATTGGTGTAAAGATCTCGGTAATCGGAGGTGTTATGTAATAATAGTGGTGAAAATAAGGTGTAGGGGCCTTTTTGTAATTTTCTATAAATTGGAGGACTAAAGTGAATATTTGTGGAGACAAATAGGGCTTGCTAAATGGGTTTTTACTGTGTAGGGATGTATTTGCAAAATGGAGATTTTCCTGAAATTTTTGGGAATTTATTTGGACTAAAAATTGGCTAGAAATAAATTGTGCACTGGAATGGGTGGCCGTAGCAATTTTGGTTGTGAGCTGACGCGTGGGCTCGGACCCCATTGATCAGTGGGTGCGGGAGCAGCGGCGGCTGCCACGTGGGCCTGGCAGCGCTGCGCATGCGGGCCGTCTCGCGGCCGT
>BCLF01000037.1:597143-624958 GCA_001602275.1 Zoysia japonica
ATGCACACCCCGATCACCAGTATGCCGACGACCACCACGACCTCGGCACGGCGAACTCCGCCACCGGGCATGAAGATCTTGAGGTAGCAGAGGCACGGGAACAGGACGGCGACTGTGACGTTGAGGGAGGACCCAATGAACGACATGAGGTAGCCGAAGAACGGCACCGTGCACGCCACCACCACCGTGCTGACGAGGACGGCGGTGCTGACAGCAGCCCTGGTCACCCCGCCCTGGCCGGCGATCGACAGCTTCTCCTCTATCCTCGTGGTGATGGGCTGGATGACGATGGCGTACTTGGCGAGCGGGGTGATCAGGGTTGTCAGGATCGCGATCTTAGTGTACATCTTGCCGGAGGGAAGGTTCAGTGTTACCAATGCCTGCACTTTATCCCCGTAAATCATGTAACCTAGAACTGCAGTCAGTGCGTAGTTCAGGCTGCAGAGAACGGACGAGATCAGCAGAACCTGAACGCAGGGAAACAAATTGAGATCAATCTAACATTGCAAAAAACTAAAGATTAATCTGAACTGTAATCTTTACTGAAACAATCTAGCTAGAATTTTACCGTTTACAATGATGAAAGTTTGTACCTTGGAGAAGTTTCTCTTCGTCTTCATCGAGGAGTACACGGTGGGGAAGATGGCGTGGCCGGAAAAGCAGACGAAGTACAAACTGAGGGAGGTCGGTAGACCGGCCAAGTTGAGTACGTTGCCACCGTTCGCGTGGAAGCCATGCTCGTCCACGCCGGCCCAGACCAGGGACGCCGTGAGTGCGGCCGACGCGACGAGCCCGACGGCGGACACGTACGCGAGAACGCTGAGGTCCCTGGGCCACGTCGTGGGAAGTACAACGAGAGCCGTCGCGATCGTGAAGAGCTGCTTCCCTCGCACGCGGTAGCCGAGGAGATCGACGCCGGCGCCAGGGAAGAGCTTGTCGAGGCTGCTGCCCTCGAGGATGAGGAAGCTCGTCGCCACGAGGTACACCTCGACGTACATGACGAGGCCAATGGCCCTCCGGCCGGCGCGGCCGAACGCGATCTGGCCGATGTCCGGGTACCCCCTGATGGCATCGCCGCCGGCGCGCATGCAGCGGGCGACGAGCTCGCCCGTGTAGTAGCAGATTGCGCCGACGAGGACGAAGAGCGCCAGGCTGAGCCACCCGCCCTGCGCCAGCGCGTAGGGCACGGACAGCACCCCAACACCTGAAAGCAGGAACCGTACGTATTGAGATCGAACAGTCTGCGCGGCGCATGCACGGATCGAGATTGGAATCGAGAGCGCCCGATGTCGTCGCCGCCGCGATTACCTTACCTAAGATTACGTTGCTGAGGTTGAGACAACTCCGCGAGAAGGAGGCACCCGTGTCCTGCGGAAGAAGGAGGTGCGCCCGCGACTCCATGATCGCAGCATCGTCGTCGACATCTTTGCCCGAATCCAGGAACGGCTCGGCGAGAGCGCTATCCCCCGCCGCCATTGTCCAGCTTGCGCCCCTTTGCTGATGGGATCAGGTCTGATTTATTCTCCAACGCGTATGATTGGGCAGATCGAATGTTGCCTCCAGAAAATCTAGAAGGTGGAATAGACAGTGGTCGGAGGATTTGACGGAAATTCTCCGCTGAAATAGGGAGGCCGGTAGAATGGGTGGGCATCATCTGCCGCCTCAGCAAAAAGGAAGAGGTTTGCCGTTGTTCATCTGAGCCGCTGTTTCATATTTCAGCGTTGTTGATTGGACCCTGCAGATCTGCAACTACGCAAAAGATACAAAATCATTTATCCAGGCCTTCCTGGCCCATGATAGTTCTAATGTACCAGTGCTTATACACGAGCCTTTTAAAGGTAGACCAAATGCTATTGTATCACTTTAAAACACGAATTTAATTTTAACTGTTGATTTATATAAAAAAATAAATTAATATTAGCTGATAAAATGTCTTTGATTACTGTCACCTGTCAAAATTGACTAATAACTTTTTAAATTGAGTGATATAGTAATTAATAATTATAAAATAATTTTTACCACCTATGAGGCAAAGAACAATTTAGGGTCCATTTGGGAGATCTTTTGCAATGTCTTTTACCTCGGCTTATAGAGAATCTTTTACACTGTAGCAGAAGCCGAAGGAGAAAAATGAAATGTAAGCCGGTAAAGCCATGAGAACTTAAGCCGGAGCCGTGTCAAACGGCCCCAAACATCCAGACTAGTGCACATGGATGCTCCACAATCGTTTGGTGTATTTTAAAATCTACCATATATATACTCCATCCGTTCATTTATATCAGCATATGAAGGAGCTAACATAAATAGATGGGAGGATCGTAGGCTATATTTGATTCATCAAAGTTTGAGGCTTTAAATAATCAAAATTGATATTAAAAGTCAATGATTTCAATATTTTAAAACTGAAGGGAGTACAGTGCAAGGCACATGTTTAGGATGTGAAACTCTTGGTGAGGAAAAATCATGGGTGCATGAAGACCCACTAAAAGCGTCTATTTGGGACTGCCCCATTCCACAAAAATGAGCAGGTTGTCGCTATTTCTGGTGGAGTGTAGTCTCAAACAAGCCCTAGCAAGGAGTTTATTTGCGTGAGGAAATTTGCAAATGTCGATGTCTTGAACAGTTCAGTAATGCCACTTCTTTATCACTAAGGGTCTATTTGGGATTGCCCCACTCCACAAATATGAGCAGGGTGTCGCTGTTTTTGGTGGAGTGTAATCTCAAACAAGCCCTAACAAGAAGTTTATTTACATGAAGAAATTTACAAACGTTGATGTCTTGAACATACCAGTAACATACAACTTCTTTATCATCGATCAAGGGTCTATTTGTGACTGCCCTACTCCACAAAAATGAGCAGGGTGGTGCTGTTTTTGGTGGATCGTAGTCTCAAACAATCCCAAACATTTACGTAAAGAAATTTGCGAACGTCGATGTCTTGGACAGATCAGTATCATACCACTTCACTTCTGCATCAAATTACTCCTCCAGGAAATGATGTTGCTCCTCTATTTCTTCAACTTGTAGTCATCAAAAGATGTGTTCATGCAAAGTTTATTTCTACATTTTAGTGTCCAGATGCAAGTTTATTTACAGAAATTTCAAGGACATACGGGAGCTTTGCATGCAAATGACTTGAAAGCAAATTGGTGGGAACAGAAGGTACTCCTAGGAGTTAAATTTCTACATTGATTAAATCACCAATATCATATTGCTACAAAAGTTGTCAAAATTTTACATCCCCCTTTTTAGGACATTTGGATTCAGAGTGCACTGTGCATCTTAGTACACCACCGAGTCACCCTAGCTAGAAAGTGCCTATAATCTGCTGCAAAGAAGTGTAGGTGCCGGTTACAGCAACGAACACTCCGATCATCACAATGCCAGTGATAGCCACAATCTCGGTGCGGCAGATTCCCTCGGCCTTGTAGATCTTGAGGAAGCAGAGGCAGGGGAATATGACTGTCGCCATGACACTGAGGAACGATCCGATAAACGACATGACGTAGCCGAAGAAGGGCACCGTGGCTGCCACCACTGCGGTGCTGACAACCACCGCGGTGCTGATGGCTACCCTCGCCGGCTCGTTGACGGTAGGGAGGGAGAATCTCTCCTCGATCGCGGCGGTTATAGGCGCGGCGAGCAGTGCGTACTTCGCCAGCGGGTTGATCAAGGTCATCACGATGGCGACCTTGGAGTATAGCTTCCCTGCCGGAAGGTTCAGCGTGACCTGCGACTGCACGTCGTCTCCGTAGATCATGTAGCCCAGTACTGCCGTGAGTCCGTAGTTGACACTGCACAGCACCGAGGAGATGAGCAGGACCTTGGAGAAATGCTTGCTGTTCTTCATGGAGGAGTACATCGTCGGGTAGATGGCGTGGCCTGTGAAACACACGAAATAGAGGCCAAGCGAGGTCGGCAGGCCGCTGAGGTTGAGCACGTTGCTGGTCCTGTGGAAGCCCGTCTCGGCGAGGCCAGCCCAGACCAGAGACGCTGTCAGGACAGCCGACGCGACGAGCCCGACAGCCGACACGTAGGCGAGCACGCCGAGATTCTTGAGCCACGTGGTGGGCAGCACGACGGCGGCGGCCACCACAATGAACAGCTGCTTGCCCTCCAGCCGGTACCCCGCGAACTCGACGGCGGCGCCGGGGAAGAGCTTGTCGAGGTTGTCGCCCTCGAGGACGAGGAAGCTGATGGCGACGAGGTAGAGCTCGACGTACATGAAGAAGGCAACGGCCCTCCGCCCGGCGGGGCCGAACGCGAACTGGCCGATGTCCGGGTAGCTGGCGATGGCGGCGGGGTCGGCGCGCATGCAGCGCTCGATGAGCGTGCCCGTGTAGTAGCAGACGGCGCCGACGAGCACGAAGAGCGCCAGGCTGAGCCACCCGCCCTGCGACACCGCGTACGGCATCGACAGCACCCCGATCCCCGAGACCGCGTTCGTGAGGTTCAGGCACGTCCGGGAGAAGGACGCGCCGGCGCGGTACGACGGCAGCTGCGCCTCGAGGTCGTCGTTGGCGAGGTGTTTCGCGGGAACTAGGAGAGGCTCGCTGTGGGAGCTCACCGGCAGCTCCGGCGTGGCGTTCTGTTCCTCCATTCCTCAGAGCTAGCGGTGTATCAAATCTTTCAATCGAAGCAGCTGGAACGGGAGCAGCTGCAGCTGGAGCTTAAAGATGGCGATCGATCTATCAGATCTCACAAGGCTCTGTGTTTGCTGCAACCAAAGCTCGAGTGGCCACCTATATATAGCGCTGCTAAACAAGCGCGTAAAAGCCGCTCATCACTCATGGCCGGCTTCCGTCGCTTTCTTTGCCCAGTAGAGTGCTCGAGTGCTGACCAAAAGCCGGAATCCCCATTGGCCCGCTCGTCGCTATTGCAGCTCGTTGAATGAATTACTGACTACGCTACCTCCCCCCCCCCCCCCCCCCCCCCCCCCCCCCCCCCCCCCCCCCCCGGGGAACCCGGGGCGGTTACATGGTTGCAAATCCGCGCTGGGTCCCGGTTGCCGATGGAGCCGGATCGACGCCACGGCGAAGGCGAAGGCGAGACGAGGACGGCAGCGTTGCGGACATGTGAACCGTGTGCCCGCGCGTGTCCTTGGGTCCGCGTCGAATAGCGCAGCAACAAACGGTTGTGCGACATGAGGTCCACGCGCGTGACCGTGACTTGCTGACGTGCGTACCGGTAGCAGCGCACGTGTAAACTACGCGCTCCAGCAAAGGCCCCTTTCTGCAGCAGGCCCCTCACCCTCACGCGGTGGTGCGCGTCGACGTGTGCGTTTGATGTGATATTCGTACCCATCTGAAAGCCGTGCGTGTTACTGTGCGGTCGTCCTAACGTGGTAATTTTTGTGATTTTTTTTTATAACTCCAAATTTTTTATAACATCGTAAAGAAAAGTATGGAGGGATTGATTACTATAATTTGCCCTTCTTGCTTAGTCATAGCGAACCCGTCGGCCATCGGTGATGTTTGGGGTGCACCGTTGTACGGTGCCAGGGTTTGGATGTCTAAATTACAGTGTCACACGTCATAGGCGACTGCCGATCTTGTCAATCAATTTTCAGACCTATACCCGAAAGAAATACTACTACCTCCGTCATACTTATTTTTAAGTTGTATTGATTATGATTTGACCAATGATTTTGATAATATAAATTATATATATTGTAAAAGTATTTTTTTATAAATTTAAAAGTACAAATACTAGATTTTTAAATTTAACTAAATCTATAAAAATTATTGGTCAAAGTTATACTCAACAGAAGCAAAAAATAAATTTTTATTGGAACAAAGGGAGTACGTCTTAACGAAAAATGGAAGAACAAATTAATAATAGTAGGAGTGTTGTAGGATTGTATGAACTAATTTTATAGGATAATAAAACTACTCGTTTTTGGAGCCTTATCATCAGAAAAGTGGGCTAGGAATCTCGTTGTGTCTACTCTAATTAGCCGGGTCATTAAAAATCCCAACAAAATTGTGACTAAACTAAAAAGAATAACCATCGGTGAAACAATTGCATACAATTAATGTAAGTAAAAGGAATAACTATCAATGAACGATCAGCATCTGCTACTGTTTGTTTGCTGTTCCAACTAAACTTGCATGGTGTCGTTTTTGTTCTAGGATTAAATCACAGGTTTAGTGTTGGTGTTTGTTACATCATCAGGAAGATGGCATAAATATTAGCTATGGTAAAATCATACTAAATTCTGAATGAATTTCCAAAACGCACGAAATTATAGCATTTCACCCAGAAGTGATCTGGAGTTTGGTATTTATCTCAAAAAAAGGCATAGAGAGTATTCCGAGGTATTGTAATTATTCCAAAGTAAGATATGGGCAGTATTTGGGGATATAATTTACTCTAAGGACTAATTCAAGGAAAAAGTATTCAACTAAATCTAAAATAGAGGTAAACATATATGAATAGGATAGTGGACACACACATTGGACTACTAATCTACTCTACTCTAATTACAATTTAGTGGTACCATATAAACAAGTCAAGTTCCTTATGTATATCCTAAATTAATCTCATGACTCAAATTATCTAGTCAAAATATGGCTTAAGACTTAACTCAAAGGCACCCAGGAACTACCGGGGTGATACGTTCTAACTTGGTTTAATAAGCCAAAGTACACCATCTTTAACAGGCCCTACGTTATACACGAATGTGCAATGGACAGGCATGGCTGCCACCACCTGCCACCTATCTATATAGTCCGTGGGGCAGACCCGCATTCAGTGAAGGTGAATAACTCGAACACCATGTCTACATTATCCAACTATACCTTAGCTTTTCTAGACAGTACAACTAGGACTAACGTGAACTGATTCTATAGTATAAATGTTTAAACATGCAGAGTAGACTCTACTTAGTATAATTATACCTACATCTATGGACAAATATATCATACAAGAACAACTTGCCCATAAACTATATCTTTATTAATGATCAAAGTCAACATAAAAAAAATACATGAGAAAAATACTCACTAACTCCACCAAAATGACTTGAGAACTAGGGAAAGACTCCTCCATCCTATTGCTACTCTAACAATGGAGATCTAATCGAGTATGAGTGAAAAATTTGAAATTGTGATGTGTCTCTAAGTGAGGGAGAGGAGTCTTATTTATAGCTCTTAGTAAAGCGGTGGAGATAACTTGATTCACATGTTAAACCACCGTCAAAGTCTTCAAAAAGTGTGGAAGAGCCAACACGTGGAGGTTGCCTGGAAAAGGCACCAACGGCCGGTCGGCCGACACGGTAGTTGGGCCTCCCGTGCCCATTTTTGGGTGGGTCCCTTCTGGTGGGTCTTGTGCGGGGTTCTTTTGGTGATTCATCACAATATTCTTTCTACTTGCGAGCACCGTCGGATTTGTTGACCTTCGCCATGTTGAGTAATTTTCTCACTTTATAAAGTTGATTTTTTCGTGCACACACATTTTCTCCAAATGCAAGTAGAACTACATTATTTGAAATGAAATGGTGCAAAAGTACTAAGTCTTTGTTTATTTTCGAGGTTCATTGATGGTATAAATGGTACTTAAAGAACATCAACATTTAGTTTATAGCAAATTTCATGGTTACATTGGACCACTGATTCAACCCCTTCTTGATATTGTTGATCTTACAATATTTATATGTGCTTAAAAATCAAGTTTCACATATAAACTGACTTTATTAATGGTAAACTGAAAATATCTCGATTATTACAAAGTATTAAGCTATTAAAGAATGACTCAAAGGTCTAGAATAAAAGAATAGATAAAATGTAGTGGAAAAGTAAACTAATCGTGGTTCAGGATTGCACAGATAGTCGACCAGAGAGATGGCATGTCTAGACTTGAGCTCCTATCTCTTCAATATCTTCGCAAAGTTGTTCAGTTAAGCCCCATTTAATAAGGCAAGGTTGAGTACGAGAATATACTCAACAAGTGTGAGAAAAATGACGTGGCAAAAACAAAGAAAGACTATATAGTTCCTTTGCATAAAACTTGCTGAGAAACGTACTCTGCTATATATGGTTCCTTTTCTTGAGAAACATACTCCTAACAAGCACCTAATTACTAAGTGATTATTAATAATACCTTCATCATCAAATGTGTCCACCAGTTACCCGCTTGCAGCACCAACATAACAACCGATCATAGCCTCCCACTATGATCCACCAACCAAACCAAACCATTCTCACTAATCATGTGAGAGTCCATGTACTCGTAACCGTGGGTACTAATATAAATTAGTTTTCACTCTACAAAGGTTATACACATTCCCCACGAGAAGTAATTTTGTTTCTGTTTTTAGGTGACTAACATCTCCATCCAACCTATGCTGATCAAGTACTCGCACACTTCCTTTAGGTAAAAGACAAGAGACCACTTTAAGGCTTTTTCATAGATTTTTTTAGCTTATCCGTGCTCAATAAAGTTTCACCTATCATGAAGTAACCCTTCGCTTTGAGGCCCTCTCTTGTGCCTAATAGTTCCTGGCGATTACACTCTTCCCTCCTCACACATCTCTCTCTAGAAGGATCTGAGCGTACCCTGCTTTTCCTGCTCCACCATTGGCATGCACATAATTTATCTCCACCACTTACTACGCTAGGCCATGCTCAAACTTAGGTCATGGTTATACGGTCTTCATGGGTGGTTACTCCATGAGTCGGTCTTTAGATTTGGTCACACACAGCCCTACACAAAACAATCACCGAAATCACTAAGCTCCATATTGCTATTAAAAGAACCATTTAATCCTAATGAAGCAAGTATATAATTACACAAGTTTCATATTAAACATCCCCGCAATAGCAAAGCTAAGCATTTAATCTACCTAACAAAAAGGTAAACTAGAGAAAAAGGTGTAATATAGAAAGACAGTAAAAATTATATACATAGGTATGCATCAAATTGACACAAACATCCATCTACAAGATAGATATTTCATAAAAGTAGGGGCAAGATGATCAATGACACTTGCCTTCTAGCTGCATGGAATAATGATCAACGGTGTTGAAGTCTTGGTGCTCAAAGTCCCTGTATTTAGGTTCGAAACGCACTCGCCTAAAGACGCGGATATAACAAACAGGGAAGCAAACAACAATAAAAAAACAGAGCAAAAATAGAATTTGAATGTAATGCATAGAGCATACCGTTACAGTCATTTGGTGCAAGAATCACTTAAATCTGAGCTATGGGTAAAAGTTGTGGTGTTTTTAAGGTTTTAGGGGACAAAACATAATTAAACTAGTTGATTTTCCGGTGCGTTGCCCCAGAACTTTTGAATAATTTGATGATGATATAAAAATACAATTCAAATGGAATATAACTTACGGATGAGAACCCCGCACGTTGTTGCGGGATTTGTATAAGCGCTTCAAATTTTCAATAAATATTAACACTACATTATAATATTTACAGGCGTATATGACTTCAAGAAATGCTGTAGTATAATAAAATATACATAATGACCATTGAAAAGAATGGGGTGTTTTATCTGATAGATTTAGCAAACCATCTCAACTAATGGAACTTGTGGCTTGCCCATAGTCTTATTTCTTAGCTTTTGAGTGTATCAGAGAGCTCAGAGTGCACCTGGTCAAGATATTTCTTGGCACCAGCAGAGTCTTGGTGTTATCCAACCAGCTCCTGCAAGTGTAATTTATTTAGCTTCCTGTCTAATTATCTATTGTAATCCTCAGCATCTAAGGTTAAATATTTACCCTGCATTAAAGCATTTTGTTTAGAACTTGACAGAGTCCGAAGGCAAGAGCCCTGGTCACAACATGGTAAAAGAGCAGAAACAACCAGTCTTAAACCTTCATCCAACAAAGCAGTGAAAACGACACATCCTTGTCGTTCTCATATCTGCATTATTTGCTGATTGAAGGTACGATTGATCTAAGTTACTAAATGATGCAGAGTGGAACTTAGCTGCAGTGACGTACTGATATCCTGTAGAGTGAAACAAAGCAGTAAATTTTATAGCATTTAGAACACCAGACGACAGCTTTCATTTAACAATCATCTATTACTGGTAGAGCACTCTCCACTCTCAAGGACTTCATGCTGAAGTGAGAAACTGAACCTGAAGTTGCACTCCTGACAATCAATACTGAACCATGCATAGTAATAAAAATACTAAAAGGCACACTCAAACAACATCAAGTGCAACTGGGCCTGGTACATAGGTGCCATACCTTATATGGGGTGCAGGGCAGAAAAGATTTTCCTTGCAAGTTTGTGCTTTTGAATTATTTACCTTGTAGTATCAGAAAAGCACAATTAACTTTTAAATTCAATGAAAATTGTGACATAAGATACAAATCATAACATAAAAGAAGTCACTCCTGATTTTGAATCAATATTGAAACATTTCACAATAATGAGGAAACTAAAGGCACAAATATAAATCTCTCTGAGAACATGGATGAAACTGTTGTTAGTAACAGAAAGTTGGAAATACAATGTTTATCTAGTAGTAATACCAACTGAAGGTGTAGAATATTGAAATGTGTAAAATCAGGAGTCATCCACAATGAAGTTGATAAACATGGGGTGTTACTGATAGAAATTGAGGCCGGCCTTTGTTTCGTCTTTTTGATTTGTTTTATGAACAACCTGGCAGAAACTTCTTCCTTAAAATGAACAAAACAGGCTGTCCAAGCAAAACAGCAACTTCCTCCTGAAATAACTCAGTAGCAGCAATATACATTAGTCAGCGAGCATGTCTGAGCGATAGCAACTAAAGTTAGAAGAATGATTCCTTCATACCTTCCTTTGAGCAGTAATAATCTTTTGTTCAGATAGTTTGTCCCTTCCGCACTATAATCACAATATAGCTCGTAAGCTTCTTCACTATACGCAACTTTATTCCGCAATTCTTCAGTCAATTCCTCATGGCTTGAGACCAGAGACTTATTTTCCACGTCCTCTTCATTTTTTGCAGGATCTTCCCTCCCTTCCCTGTTCCTGGCTGCCAAAGGCTACTTGTTCCTCGCCGCCAGCATCTTAAATTATCTGCAGCATCTCCCCATTCTACTGAGCTTCATGCTCATTATCTCCAACATTGGCCAGATAGATGGCCGCCCCATCAATCTCAATAGCTATGCCTTCCATCACTGCACCACAAAAGACAAGGTATTGGTCCAAAAGACAGATCATATGAAACCCAAAAAAAAAAATGCAAGGCATAATGGATGAAAAATGAAACTGGGTCATACTTGAATCTGAATTATTTTATGAAAAATCTCACATCACAGTTTGGAGAGGAAATCTACTTGGGGAAACATACAGGTCATTGCCACCGGTAACACTTCCAATATTGTTTGTAGGACCAAAGATTTTCATAATTACATATATAATTGTTCCTGAAAATAGAAGAAATCTTGAATGGATAAAATCTGATAGTACCTGGAAAGAGGATATTGCTAGCTCACAGCTCGGTTGAGATAAAAACAGATTCGAGTCAATTTGCATCATTAGCTACACTTCCAGTATTATTTGTAGCTGCATGAGAATACTATTTACAGAGAATAGGACACCAGACTTTTAGAGAAATAAATCCAAAAGGAATAGCAATCGAGGAAAATAGGGAACCTCACGGAAAAACCTGAGATCAGTCTGCACATCAGAAGCTGTTGCAGCCTTTCAAGTACTTTTTTTTTATATTTTCACGATGCTCTGCCAGTGATCAATAAGAATTTGTAGGGCCAAGGCATTTGCTTCATGCAAAGAACCTTCTATATCAGCATCTTTATCTTTCCAGAAAAATTTTCAATCCAACACGTATCCTGTACATAAAAAATTGTAATATAAAAAACATACGCGCAAAACAATGAGAGCAGAATTGCAATTATAGAAGGATATCAATCAATTTTCTGTGACACAAAATTTTGGTTGCAGGTGCAAAATGCACTCAAAGGTGCGTGCAATAAAAATTCCTTTCAAATGTATAAAGGAGGTGCAGTGGTGCACATGAATTGCAACGCAACTAATTTAATTCTAAGACTAACAACAGGTCATCTATCACAATTTTGTTCTTTCATCCATATCCAATTTACACATTAATAATTTTGTGCTGATCAATTTCACCATTGGACTTAGATCACTAACCAAGAAGGTCCACTAAAAAGTTTAGAACGGTCAACAAAACAATGCACTTGTGTTTTCGTTCATGCACTTGTGTTTTCATTCAGGCATGCTTATACACACCACTGACGGTAAGAATGTACGCATATAGCCATACTAAGGAAATTGTGAAAATAACAGAAATCAGGTCAAACATAGGCTTTGCCACATGAATTGCATGAGGTAGATACTGCACCTAGGTCACATAATTAGTACATGACTTCAGTTGTAGCGACTATGAAATTTATAGAAGCCCTTAATGATACCTGAGAAAATATAAGCATTAGAATGATTTCTGCCTCCTGATCGAAACCTTGGGCTTTCATCAGATTTCAAAGATTACTGTGGGCATCAAGCTAAATCAGCACAAAGTAGCATCAGCACCCAAGTAAACCTACTAACAACTTTCACATGAAAATATTGATACATACTTATACCAGCACATGAATAATCATGTAATAGCACAAAAACTTATAGTTATCTGTCTAAAAAATATACATTCATACCTTGATTGCCAATTTCTTACTAAAAAATGGAAGGTTGCACTTTAACTGAAATAAACATCAAAATGAAAAAAGGTAGTACTAAGAAACAGAGAACTCACCCTGTAGCCGATAAAAGGTGGGGGATTCTGTGTGCTATTGCATCTTTGGGTGAGCAAGGCATAAAACCATAATTAGTTAGCATAACTAACGGGGAAAATGGTGATGTTGCACTTACTGAAGAGAGCTTAGCTTGATGGAATTGAGATTGAGTTCCCAGTTCTGAATCTTGAACCCTTTCAGTAGCTCTGCACAACAAAAGTGGTTCATTGCAAGTGAGTAACAGGCGACCGGCGAATCTGCGTGCTGACTGGAGTAAGAGTGGGGGAGGAGAGGCGGCGGGTGCTGTGGGCGGCTGAAAGAAAGGGAGGCGGTGGAGTGAGATCCTCAAGCTCTCCTGCTCACCCTCTCTGCTCCGTTCCTCTTCCCCAATTCCCGCAGGATCGCTCACTGTCCGGCGACGCTGCTAACAGGGGGCGCAGGGCGGTGAGGTGAGGAGGGGAGGCATCGGCCGTAGTGGAACGAAGGAGAGGCGGCGGCGGGCGTCTGGGCAGGAGCGTGGTGGGGTGAGTGGGGGGTGAGGAAGATGAGATCGAATCTGGACGCGAAGCGAGTGGGTAGAGGAAGGGGCGTCGGCAGGGGTGGAGGGAGGAGAGGAAACAGCGGGGAGGGGGAGGAGGCGAGGCTGTGCTGCGGCGGGCAGCGAGCTCGGGCCTCGGGGTGGCGGCGCGTGGGAAGCGGAAGAGTGGAGGCGTGGCGTGGGGACGTCAGGACTGGAGGCAGTGTGGGATGAGACTGACGGTCAAGATACGGAGGTGGAGCGGAGCAACGGGCCAGATGAAAATTCAATCAACGGTGAAGATGGAAGCTTGTGTAAATCGGACGGTTTAAAATAAATTGATGATGTGGCTTCATAGGAGATCAGATTAGACCTTGAAAGTCAACGTAGGTTCCTTGTGGATTTTGAAAAGTGCGTGTAGGTTATGTTGTGGATTTTAGGATGAATCGTGATAAACAATGAAAGCATTTAATGATATTTTGTGAGTATGCGTGCAGAGACTAAGTATATGAATAATTATCGATCCAAAAAAGGAAGAAAAAATTGTTGACTTATTGGGTCAAGTGTTTTTGATATTTATATCTTTTTTAAGTCATAATACCAGGGGTTCAACATTTTCTGTCTTGAAATTGAAATTGGTTAAATGCTCAAACTTTCTCGTTTCATCTTAATTTTAATCATCTGTGTTTGGTCACTAGCTTTGGACTTGTCCGACAATGTATTTGTCCGCCTAATAACTAGACTCCAAATAGGGAGCACGCAGTCACTTCGGACTTATGTGACATCGGATATGTCCGGCCAACCTGTGAACTCCAGAGAGCTGTCCCTTCGGCAGAGCCGGACTAGTCCGGGCATGGACTTGTCCGTCAAGGCCTACAGACTCCAGAGAAAGAGCACCCCGTTATTCTCCGGACTTGTTCACTAGGCGAGCGGTCCAGAGCGATTACCTGCGGCCTGACCGAATTTGTTCGCTCGGCCGGACTAGTCCGCTAGCGGACTTGTCCGTGCCCTCTGCGGACTCAAAAGAGATGACCATGTTACCGCTGAGCCCGATATCCGGACTAGTCCGCTCGTGGTATTTTTGAAAGGTTATCCTTGATTGATCTATATAATCCCCTTTCTCTCCACATCTTAGGGTTACCAAAAAGCACTCACATCTTTTCAATTCACGCCCTGAGCCTTTCTTAGATCCACCTCTCCTTCTCCACTCGTTCTTCATTGAATCCCCTAGGGTTTTGATTGAAGGAAGAGGAGATTGTGAGTCCTTTCATCTCTCAATTCGATTTGAGTACTTGATCTTTCGTTGCAAGAGTTGCAGGGTTTATTACTCTTGGAGATTCATCTCTTAGACGGCTAGGTATCGCCCAGAATCCATCAAGGACATTGTGGTGAGATTCGAGAGGTTTGTATCACTCATCTTGATCTAGTGAAAACCAAGTTGATCTTTGTGGTCACTTAGAGAGGTTAAGGGTTGAGTGCAACCCGGTCCTTCGTGGACTTCTTAACAGAGACGTAAGCTTCTTTGTAGAGCTGAACTTCGGTCAAAAATCCCTGTGTCTCTTGTCTCCGTTTGTTTTTGAGTATGATCTTTTTTCGCTGCGTTTAATGGACTTATCCGCAAGGAACGGACTTGTTCGCTACCAGAAAAGTCCGACTGACCGGACTAGTTCGCCCTCTATTTTTCTAATCAAATTGTTTTTAATTGTTGATTTTTAGGTCGTTGACTATTCACCCCCTCTAGACAACTTTCAATTGGTATCAGAGCAAGTACTCTCTTTTCAATAGCTTAACAGCTTGGAGAGTTAAAGATGTCGACCGAAAAGATCGATGATTCATCCTCAAGCAAGGAGAATTACACCAACGTCCAGTTCGACTACAACGAGCTGAAGACCGAGTTAAAGATTGGGCAAGCCTCGGGGAAGATTTCCATCTTCGATAGAACCTTCTACGAGCATTGGAAGTTTCGGATGATCACTTACCTCGAGTCGATAGGACCAGAAATCTTGAAGATTGTGGAGAAGGGCTTCACTTTTGAGAATGAAGAAAAACCTACTCAAAAGGATGAAGTTAACATGCACCGCAACGCTCAAGCTACCTTCGTGATCATTTCGGCACTAAGCCTAAATGAGTACACCAAGGTGATGGGGATAAGAAATGCCCACAAGATCTAGAAGAAGCTTGAGATCATCCATGAAGGGATGGACACCGTCAAAGAAGCTAGAGAAGATCTCCTAAGAGGACAATACAACTTGTTCATTAGGAAGAAGAATGAAGGACATAAAAAAGTACATGACCGTCTCATAGAGATCGTCAACAAGAGAAGAGCTCTTGGAGTGAAGCTTGAAGATATCGAAGTCAACAAAAGTTTACTTCAAGCCCTTCAACCTTAAAATTCACATTTGTGTACTTTTATTAAGGAGAAAAAAACTTTAAGAACTTTACCATGGATGAAGTACGCGGACGGCTTCTTGCTCAACAAAATCAAGATGAAGAAGCAAGAAGGGTCAACTCCCTAATCGGTAACACCACTTCCGAAGAAAAGGGCATAGCCCTCAAAGCAAAAGGAAAGAAGGTGTATCTTCAAAGCTCAAGTGAAGAAGAAAGTGAAATGATGATGAGGAGTTTGCACTTCTCATGAGGAAGTTCAAAAAGTTTGTAAAAAAAGTGGCTCTCACAGAAAGAATTTCAGCAAAGGTAAAACTAAAAAATTCAAGAGAACTTATTATGAATGTGGAGAGAAAGGTCATTTTATTGCAGAAAGTCCCAACGCCAAGAACAAGGAAGAGAAGGAGAAGAAGAGAGACAAGGAGTACAAGAAGGACAAAGGCAAAAAGTACAACAAACAAGCTCACACAGAACAAGAATGGAACTTCAACTCCGACGAAGAATGAATTGCTACCTTGGCAATAGGTGTCACTTCCACCAACACCTCTCTTCGGGAGCTTTAGCGATGAAGAAGAAGCTGCACCCATTTGTCTCATGGCAAAAGGGTCAAAGGTATTAAAACCTAAACTCGACTCTAGCGATAGTGAAGATTATGATGATGTGCCTAGTCTTCTTAAATTAATGAATATACTTGAGAAACAAAGAAAAGAAATTGATAGGCAAGAGGATATTCTTGAGAAGCAAGAAGACTTGCTCATTCTTGAGAAGAAGAGAAACTTTGATCTTGAGAGTATCCTAGCTCTTAAGAGGAAGAAAGTAGATGAATTAACTAAAGCTTTGGCTGAAGTTAATGATGCTAGCGAAATATTTAAATTCGCTAATGATGCACTTCAAGAGGAGTTTAACGCTTTGGAAAAACTCTACTCTTCTCTTAAAGTGCAAGTTAGCGAACTTAAATGAGAAGCTCTTCCTTGAAAGAAGCATCTTACCCCCCCCTTCGATTACTATTTGTGACATGTGCAAAGATGTGGAGATTGAGAAGTTTGTTGAGAATGAGAAGATGATTGTGCAACTTCAAAAACAAGTAAAGACCCTTAATGCACAAGCTCAACAAAACAAGATCTCCATCGAGCAAGAAAAAGTCAAGTATGTAAGAGAAGTGTACATGAACACTAGGCACCCACATGTCAAGGGTGGCATTGGATATGAGAAGAGTAAGAGTCACAATACAAGAGAGAACAAAGACGGCAAGGAATTTGTGAAGTTCACCAAGGGAGGAAGTTACAAGGCCAAGAATGAAGTTTCTCCAACACCTCCTCCAAAGAACACTAATGCTCCTCATTGTGCTAAACTCTTTTATGATTTTGATTCTTCTTATGTGCTAAACAAGAATGCTTTTGGTAGAGTTATTGCTAGATATGTTAGGTCACGACACAAGAACACCAAGCCGTGTGTGGGTGTCAAAATCTCTTGTTACTAACGTGAAAGGACCCAAACAAATTTGGGTACATAAAAACAAAGCCTAATCTGTTTTGTAGGATTACTTCTCCGATGGAAGAAGTTGAGTGATTGATAGTGGTTGCACCAATCATATGACCGGATAGGAGAATATGTTCTCATCTATTGAAGAGGACAAGGCTTAAGACGACAGTGTTACCTTCTAAGATGACAAAAAGGGGAAGGTAATCAGTCTTGAAAAAATTGCTATTTTCAATGACCTATCCATTACGAATGTTCTTTTGGTTGAATCTTTGAGCTACAACTTGTTATCCGTGTCACAATTGTGTGAGATGGGTTACAATTGTTTGTTCACAAAGTATAATGTGACCGTCTACAAAAGAGAAAGTTGTACCGTGGCATTCAAAGGCTAGTTGAAGGGAAAACTTTATCTAGTAGATTTCTCTACTAATGAAGTAGTCTCGGATACGTGTCTTGTTGACAAGTCAACAATGGGTTGGTTGTGGCATCGCCGCCTAGCCCATGTTGGCACGAGAAACCTTCACAAACTCCAAAAAAGGAGGTCACATCATAGGACTAACGAATATTTGCTTTGAGAAAGATAAAATTTGCAGTGCATGTCAAGCCGGAAAGCAAGTAGGAGCAAGTCATCCATCAAAGAACATCATGACGACTACAAGACCGTTGGAGATGCTACACATGGACTTATTTGGACCCGAGGCATATATTAACATTGATGGTAACAAATATGGTCTTGTCATTGTTGATGATTTTTCTTGTTTCACTTGGGTATTCTTTTTGCATGACAAAGGTGAAACAAAGAGTGTGCTCAAAGCATTCTTGATAAGAGCTCAAAATAAGTATAAAGTAAAGATAAAAAAGATAAGAAGCGACAATGACACCGAGTTCAAGAATACACAAGTAAAAAAATATCTTGATGAAGAAGACATCAAGCATGAATTTTCAGCACCCTACTCCCCTCAACAAAATGGAGTTGCTAAAAGGAAGAACCGAACGCTCTTCGAGATGGCAAGGACAATGCTAGATGAGTACAAGACATCAAATCGTTTTTAGGCTGAAGCTGTCAACACCACATGTTATGCAAGCAACTGCTTATATCTACATTGACTCTTAAAGAAAACTCCCTATGAGCTTCTCACCGGTAACAAGCCTAACATCTCATACTTTCGAGTTTTTGGAAGCAAATGTTATATGCTAAACAAGAAACCCAAATCCTCTAAGTTCGCACCTAAAGTTGATGAAGGGTTTTTGTTTGGTTATGGATCAAACAATCACGCCTACCGTGTATTCAACAAAACCAATGGTTGTGTTGAAATAGCGCGTGACGTGATGTTTGATGAATCTAATGGCTCCCAAGAGAGACAAGTTGTTAATAAAATTATAGATGATGAAGAAGCTTCGGCCATGGGCAATCAAGAGGATGACACTTGGTGAGATCAAGTCACAAGAAAATCAAGAGTCATCTACATCCACAAGTCAAAAAGATTATGGCATGCCGGGTGGTGACGAAACAAGTGAAGAAGTGCAACAAGAGGCAAATAATAAAGTTGATCAAAGTGACAAGCTTCCCATTCATGATCAATACATTAAAAAAGACAGGGACGAAACAAGACCACAAGTGCGACAACTACGAGTACACCAAACTATGCAATGAGATCACCCCGTCGAGCAAATTTTTGGTGACATTGATAAGAGGGTAATTACTAGATCTCGTGTTGCTAAATTTTGTGAGCATTACTCGTTTGTTTCTTGTCTTGAACCTCTTAGGGTGGAAGAAGCGCTAAAAGATTCGGACTGAGTAATGGCAATGCAAGAAGAGCTCAACAACTTCACAAAAAATAAAGTTTGGACTCTTGTGGAACGACCCAAGCAAAACATTGTTGGAACCAAGTGGGTCTTTCGCAACAAGCAAAATGAAGATGGTGTTGTAGTAAGAAACAAGGTGAGATTGGTGGCCAAAGGATACTCTCAAGTCGAAGGTTTGGATTTCAATTAAAATTATGCTCATGTAACTTGACTTGAGTCAATTCGAATATTACTTGCCTTTGCTACTCACTATGATTTCAAGCTGTTACAAATAGATGTAAAAAGCGCTTTTCTCAACGGTCCGATCAAGAAAGAAGTATATGTTGAGCAATCACTAGGTTTTGAAGATGAAAAGTACCCGAACCATGTGTACAAGCTTCACAAAGCTCTCTACAGGTTGAAGCAAGTACCAAGGGCTTGGAATGAGTGCTTGAGAGACTTTCTCATCAAGAATGGCTTCAAAATAGGGAAGACTGATTCTACTCTCTTCACAAAGAAAATTTCTAATGATATTTTTGTGTGCCAAATATATGTCGATGACATTATATTTGGTTCTACTAACAAATCTCTTTGTGATGAGTATAGCAAGTTTAGGACGAAACGGTTTCAGATGTCTATGATGGGAGAATTAACATTCTTCCTAGGATTTCAAGTGAAGCAATTAAGAGAAATGAGTTTCATTTGCCAAGGCAAGTACACTCAAGATATGCTTAAGAAGTTTGACATGGCAAATGCAAAACCAATAAAGACTCTTATGCCTACCAATGGCCATCTTGATCTCAACAAGAAGGACAAATCCGTCGATCAAAAGGTATATCGCTCCATAATTGGATCCCTCCTTTACTTATGTGCATCTAGGCCGGTTATCATGCTTAGTGTGTGTATGTGTGCAAGATTTTAAGCCGATCGTAAAGAATGTCACTTAGTGGCCGTAAAGAGAATTTTGAGATATCTAGTTCATACATCAAACCTAGGGCTATGGTACCCCAAAGGCTCAAAATTTAATCTCATTGGGTATTCCGATGCGGATTATGCCGGATGCAAAGTAGACCGTAAAAGCACATCGGGGACTTGCCAGTTCTTGGAAAGATCTCTAGTGTCTTGGTCATCTAAGAAACAAAATTTTGTTGCCCTTTCCACAGCCGAAGCGGAGTATGTCACAACCGGTAGTTATTGTGCTCAACTTCTATGGATGCGACAAACTTTAAAGGATTATGGTTACACTTTGAACCGTATTTCACTCTTATGTGACAATGAGAGCGCTATAAAGCTTGCTTACAATCCATATGAGCACTCCCGCACCAAACACATGCATATCTGGCACCACTTTCTAAGAGACCACTCCATCAAAGGGCACATAGAAATTTCCCATGTATCCACACAAAAGCAACTAGCCGACATTTTCACCAAACCTCTAGATGAAAGACGCTTTTGTGAACCTAGGAATGAGCTAAATATCTTTGATTCTCAGAACGTGGCTTGAAGTGTTACACATCTGATGTGACATAGGATAGAGCTTAAAAAAAAGGATTTGCAAAATATCTTGCATGTTTTGTTTTTGAAAATCTCAAAAGTTTTAGAAAATTTCAAAAGTGTAATCATGGTTGATTGATTGATTGTTTCTGATCAAACTTTGCATAATGATGTTTGGTTTTTGAAAATTGTCCAATGGTTCACTTTCTTTCAATATCAAATATCTACTCCTTGATTCAAGACTGCGAGGACTGGACTAATCTGCAGTCTCGGACTAGTCCGCTAACGGACAAGTCCGTGGACCCAGACAAGTCCGGACCATGGGGTCTATTTAAACTTCCGAGTCTTCTTTCTCCTCAAAAACTATTCCACATTCTCTCTCCTGCGCCAAACCGTAGCTCGTGACTCCTGTGGCGATCCGACATTTCGACCGGTGGAAAGTGAATCCATTCCGTGGAAAAGCTTCTCCACCCTCGGACTAGTCAGGAACCTCGAAAGTCCGCTTCTTTTTCCTCCTCGTTTGAAGGTAATCTCTACTCTAGGGTTTGAGTTTGAAATGTGGTTGTTCCCGTTCATAACTTTTAAATCTCTTCTGTGAGGTCACTCGTAGGATGCTATAAGTGCGTTGTGTGCAATATGGCTAGGAGTTATGGTCAGATCTAAAGTTGTGAGAATTTGTTCTTCGTGTGCATTGTTGAGCTCGGGGCAAGTTCGGGTGACCGGACTAGTCCGCTTGCAGACAAGTTCGCTGTTCGAGACAAGTCCGTTGCCAGACAGAACATGTTGAATAAGCTAATCAATTGTGATCAATCATCCTCACATTTCACTCTAATCTGGTACTCTTGGCAGTTGACAGCATGTCAGGTGAAGGCAGCTCTCGCCGTGTAGTCAAGAAGGTTGGGATTAAGAAGAGAAAGTTCGCTCTTCCCGTTGTTGATCATGATGATTTTCAAGAGAAACCTCAGACCATCAACATGATGCTAGCAAAGCCTGTGGATCATGAGAGAGGCAGGGAAGGTGTGGACTATATGAGAAATTCATCAGCTGCTGTGATTAGGCGACGTGAGAACTGCTATGAGAAAGACAAGAAATGCATTGATACCAGGTTCTGGAGTTATTTTCATGCAGACTACTACTACTCCGTGTACTTGAAGCTGAAGAATCCGATGATTGTTATGTAGTGGGTTGATTGGGAGTATATGGCCAGAAAAAACAACTCTGTGTTCAATGAAGTGATTGAGGCTTGCACTTATCATGGAATCAAGAATATCTTGGGTTTTCAATACTCTTGGAACAAAGCAGTGATATCTCAGTTCTATGCCGCTCTCTATTATCATCAGGAAGGAGAGGGCAAGATCTCTTGGATGACAGGATCAGAAAAGTACTCAGTGACAGCGCAAAGGTTTGCAACATTATCAAGTTTCGCAGCGGTTTCTCTTGTCAAGCTCGGATTCACAATGAGCCAGTACTTGATGTTAATGAGATGGACTTCATGTATGACACTTCTTCTCACTTCTCTCCGCCAAACACTACTGGGTTTCTTCCCTTCTACAAGGTAATGCATTGTATCCTTAGAAAGACTTTGGCTCCTAGAGAAGGCGATGCATCTAATCTTCATGGTCATGGAAGGAACCTCCTCAAGTAGTTGTCGGGTCAAGAGAAGTTCAACACTTTTGACTTCATGTTCTCTGAAATTCTTGATATTGTACAACAGCCTAATAGGGCGTGCGCTTATGCCCTCTATATCATGTGCATGATCGAGAAAGTCACTGGAAAAGTGTTTGAGAAGGAGGAGTCACATAAGAAACTCTAACCTCAAGTACCGGCTGTTGTTACTCTGGCTCCACCGTCCACTCGTCCATGCACTAGATGGGCACCTGCCAGTTCGCCTCCATCTTCCTCTCATGGTAGAGGTGGCTTGTTCAAGATTCTCAAAGGTTTCTTCAAGATCTGCTAGAACATGGATGCTTGTGCTCATAATGAAAGGGTTGCTTGGAAGAGGCACACTAAGGCTACTAAGGAATGGCAACGCTATAAGGGTTTTCCTTGCTCACCAGACAGCTTAGACATTGAAGAAGAAGTTCCTCCCCTTCCTGACCCGTTTAAAGATCTCACTCCTGAGGAGCTTGCATACTTTGGGCAGCAACCAAATGGGGATTCTGAGGGAACAGAAAGTGATGATGTCGAGGAGTAGCTGCCATTATCTCTCTCTCTCTCTCTTTCTTTCCTTTCTTTTTGGTGTCTTGATGCCAAAGGGGAAAAAATTGAGAAGCCCTACCTATCTATCATCATTTATCTATCTTTGATGTAAACTATTTGGACTTGTGTGTTTTTAAAACTTGGTTTGTAATATTTCGTACCCTATGACCTGCTTATGTGATGATGTGATGCTCGTGTTTTATCTATCTCATTGCATATTGCTTGTGGTTACAAGTTAAAATTCGTATAAGCTTCTATCAGTATCTTAGTATGTGTTGATGTGCATAGATTTAGGGGGAGCTTATATGTTCTTTAACTTGTAATCTATGATTGCCCTTGCAGCTTCTCATTGGTTGTCATCAATTCACCCAAAAAGGGGGATATTGAAAGTGCATCTTGGATCTCTTGTAGATTTTGGAATGAATTGTGACAAATAATAGAAGCATTTAATGGTATTTTGTGAGTATGGTGTGCAGGGACTAAGTATATGAATAATTATCGACCCCCAAAAAGGAAGACCAAATTTTTGGCTCCTTGGCTCCAGTGTTTTTGGTATTTATATTTTTTTTAGTCATAGGACCACCGTACTATCAAGAGGGATTTAGCATTTTCTGTCTTAAAATTGGTTGAGTGCTCAAAATTTCTCGTTTCATCTTGATCTTAATCACCTGTGTTTGGTCACTGGCTTCGGACTTGTTCGGGAACGGATTTGTCCGTCCAAGGACCAGACTCCAGAGAGGGAGCACGCAGTCACTCCGGACTTGTCCGGCCCTGGACGTGTCCGGCCAACCTGTGGACTCTAGAGAGTTGTCCCTTTGACAGAGCTGGACTAGTCCGTTCCTTCGAACTAGTCCGGGCACGGATTTGTCCGTCAAGGGCTGCGGACTCCAGAGAGAGAGCACCCCGTTATTCTCTGGACTTGTCCGCTGGGCGGGTGGACTACAGAGCGATTATCCGCAGCCTGACCGGATTTGTCCGCTCGGATGGACTAGTCCGCTAGCGGACTTGTCCATGCCCTCTGCGGACTCCGGAGAGATGACCATGTTACCATTGAGCCTGCTGTCTGGACTAGTCCACTCCTGGTATTTTTGGAAGGTCATCCTTGATTGATCTATATAATCCCCCTTCCCCCCACGTCTTATGGTTACCAAAAAGCACTCACATCTTTTCAAATCACGCCCTAAGACCCTCTGAGATCCACCTCTCCTCCTCCACTAGTTCTTCATTGAATCCCCTAGGGTTTTGATTGAAGAAAGAGAAGATTGTGAGTCCTTTTATCTCTTGATTCGATTTGAGCACTTGATCTTTTCATTGCAGGACTTGCAGGGCTTATTACTCTTGGAGATTCATCTCTTAGTCGGCTAGGTGTCGCCTAGAATCCATCAAGGATATTGTGGTGAGTTTCGAGAGGTTTGTTTCAACCATCTTGATCTAGTGAAAACAAAGTTGATCTTTGTGGTCACTTGGAGAGGTTAAAGGCTGAGTGCAACCCGGTCCTTTGTGGACTCCTCAACAGAGATATAGGCTTCTTTATGGAGCTGAACTTGATCAAAAATCCCTGTGTCTTTTGTCTCTGTTTGTTTTTTAGTTTGATCTTTTTCCGCTGTGTCTAGCGGACTTATCCGCAAAGAACGGACTTGTCTGCTACCAAACAAGTCTGCCCTCTGTTTTTCTAATCAAATTGTTTTTAAATGTTGATTTTCAGGTCGTTGCCTATTCACCCTCAGACCTCTAGTGGGGGATGATTATATAAGTATTATAGATTAAAGTTCTGAGTGGTTATGTGCAATTTACTAAATTAAAATAGTACATATAGCAATTTATGAAACATTAGGGGTTAAATTAAAATATATTAGATGGTAGGGTCTATTTTATAATTTACTAAAGTCACAGGGATAAATTGTTAAAGGACATATTATTGTCAAAATTATTATTATTAAATAAAATTAATATGACATGATGCTGGTGTAAGGATGGCATATGAAATCATTTTATCAAATTATATAAAACCTCAATTAATCTGGAGCATCAGATTTGGATCAAACACCTTGGATTGAATTAAACCCCAAAGGTATGCTAGATCTAATCCTAGCCGTTGATAGCGGAACATGCAGCTTGGATTAATAAAGCAAAGGGGTAGGCTTCATTTAATTTCGCGCGTCCATCAGAATCCGACGGCCGAGGATGTCTCCAACCAGTAAATAGTGGCGGACGATGGCAGTGGTGGCAGTGCCATGGCCGGTGGCTCCAAATCTCGTGCTCCGTGGCATCAAACTTAACAACTTCTGTGCCAAAATGAAGCGCGGCGCAAGGCGATGATGTAGTGGTTGCGGTGACTTTTGGCGACATTAGGGAGGCAGTTCCATTACGGTTTCTCCTAAGAACATGCTAGGCGAGGGTGGTGGGGGTAGGAAGATGCTTGGCATGGGGTTCATGGCGGCCTAGATGGTATCCTAGTGGTGGCACAATGACGACTTGAGCTTGGGGCGCGACAGCTAGGGTTTGAGTGGGGCACAGGGCAAGGTGGTGGTGGTGGTGATGGGGATCCTAGCAGAATCGGTGGCCATTCGGGGTGCAGTGGTTACGGGCATGCGATGCAGTTGGACGTTGAGGATGGAGCTGACCGGTAGGGTCCACCTTGCGGTGAGGTAGTGAGGGTGGTGGAGTTTGGGCCTTGTGGGCTAGTTGGGCCGAGAGAGGGATAGCGGTGTGGTCCGAAATGTATGATTATCTTGTTTGCTTTTCATTTTATTTCTTTTCTATTTTTGTTTCTAATTTCTTTCATCAAATTATTCTAAGATAAAAACATAGAAAAGTAATTTAAAAGATTTTAAGATAAATGCATTTCATTTTGTTTGAAATCTTTCGATTAACAAATGAAATAATATTTTTAAGACAACTTTCAGATATAATTTGATAAAACATTTTTTCAAATGAATTAACTCTAATTTAAAATAATCATATGATCATTTTATGAAGGCCTGTTAATGATAAGCAAAACATTAAAACCTTAGTTTCAATACAACTTAAATACATTTAAAATTCAAAAATAAAATAAAATCCTTTAAAAAATTGAAAATTTTTCTTTTTATTATTGATAAAGGTTCACATCTCCAAATGGAAAATTTGGGGTGTGACAATTGGCCAAACCTTCCAGATTACTTCAAAGACTTACACACCCACGCGCGCCACCCCCCCCCCGCCCCCCCCCAAACACCAAATATCACCTTCTTGTTATCAATTTGATCGATAATAATACACCAGAAAAATAGTATGTAATTGAGTTTTGAATTTATGAGTATTTAGTTTTACAGTATAAAACAAATATTGTTGCACGTACATGTTTGACGACCAAAATTAACTGCAGGGTAATCTGTAACACAATTTACGCTTCGATGAAATATGGACATATAGTGCTCTCATAGAATATAATCATGTCCCCTGCTTCTACTCACAAAACATTACAGTGGATCTTGAGAAGCAATTTTAATGTTGCCCTTAGAAAGTAATAAGGAAAAATAATATGCCAAAGACTAGGATAAGAGTCATCTATAGATATTTAGTAGAGCATTAGTTATTACCATCTTTAAGTGCCAAATTTATGCATAACATTAATGTTGTTCTTTATGGCAAAGGAATATTCTTGGTATCAGAAGATAGTGATTGTTTTATTAGGCCGAGAACCCGATTTCTTACACAAGGCTCCAATAAAACTCTAGCAATAGTGTCCCTGTTAAGACCCTATAAATATAGGTCTGTAGGACACCACTCACTCACTCCAAAGCAGCCACCAGGCAATGCAGCGTAGCTGCTGCAGCCATTTCGTGTGGAGGACATCCACGGCAATCAATGGTGGCGGCGGCGCTCCTCCTCACGCACCACTTGTGCACCCCCGGCGGTTCTCCTCCTCCGGCGCTGATCGTGAATGGCCCCCTCTACGAGTTCAATGAGAATGACTTGATCTCTAGGCTTCCAGACGATGTGCTGAGGAGCATCATCCACGGCCTGCCCATTGATGCCGCTTACCGCACCCCTATGTTGTCCCGTAGGTGGCGCGACATATGGTTGTCCATGTTGTCGCCCATCAGGCAGTGACAGGGTGGAGGATATCGTCGGCTTCAGTGATTCATCTTATGTATCCATGGTGTTTCTGTGGCCTACGGGCTTCGTATGTTGTAATCCGCAGCGAATTCTTTTCTCTCTGTCATGTATTGGCAAGATCTGTTGAAAGGGGTGTAGTTGGGTTTGTTGTGTTGCGAGATCTGAGAGTTTCATATCTTGTACCAAAACAATTGAGTATCATCTGGATTTTTCTTCGAATCTGAGTCCTTTGTGTGTCTTGCATGGTTCCAATCCATCATCCATCCACCGCACCGGCCACTAACTCCCGTGCTGCTTGTATGGCTCCTTCCTCAAACCACTTAGCTCATGGATGGGGCTGATTTCTTCTCTAGATGCTGAATTTGTGTTGCCGTTCTACTCCATCAGACCCTTTCGATTGCTTCATGCAGCCAGCCTCTAACACCTGATCGACAACACCCATCGCGGAAATGATCAAAAGGCGCTTCTTCTGGCAGGACCACAGCAGAACAGCATCTCGTTGTCATCTTCCTCCTCTTCAGGCTCAGGTTAAACTGTGATCCAGAGGAAGAAGAGGATGCTGTGAGGAAGTAAAGGAGCAACAGGAAGACGAGTAGGAAGCCAGCGGGGATGAGTCTGGAGAAGAAGGTGAATTAGATGAATATATATGAGTTTTTCTATCTATGCATATAGTATTTGTTTTGTTGGGTACCTTTTTTTTTTTTTTGGCAATTCAGCAACACTAAGCGCTGGGACGTTTTGTCCTAACAATTCAAGGCCACAATGAGTCCTGTGCATCCATCGGAATTTTCAATTAGACTGATGCAGTGTTCAATTCTCCACAAATTATCATTTAATCTTTCGAGTTAAATCAAGTTTTTGGTGTTTTTTTTTACCTGGAGTTTGCCTTATCATTACTAGTTTCATGTTATCCAGATGTGATTTCAGCTTATATAGTGACCTTGAGTATGACCCAATGATGTTTTATCAAATACTAAATTCTTTGTGGCAGAACCGTCCCAAAACACTGGACGGCTCGCCTAGGATCGATATCGGGTGATATTGAGCAACAATACCCAAATAGTACAACACGAGTGATAATATAAAATAGGAAACCGATTAGGTCGTACAATAAAGTTCAAGTAGTCTTAAGA
>BCLF01000037.1:624980-671636 GCA_001602275.1 Zoysia japonica
AATTTCATTGAAATTTTTGAATTCACATTTGAATTTCAAATTGAATTTAGGGTAAACTTGAAATTAGTTTTAATTTCTTTCAAGCTCAAATTTTTCGAGAATTGGGACTTCGAATGCTACGCTTATTATTCGAAAACACGAAGTGTTACATTCTTGTAAAAACAACCATGGAATCAATATAGGTAATTAATTAGAGTTGCAGTTTACAGTCACTGGCCAATCTGTTATCTCTTGGAATTTCTGTTTTCTACGTTATATGATTCGAGCCATTCATCACAGCAATTGTTGCCTTCTAGATTCTTTTTTCTTTCATTGACAAATAGAAAAAAAACTTCCCCAGCACACATGAACAGCTGAAGTAGATTTGTTGCATATGAAGACTGTTAACAAAATGTAGTATCGCTTATTGCTCATGTCCTTCAGGTTGAGGATACCAAAGCGAGGACAGCTATGGTTATGATGTAGATAGGCCTTCTGTGGTTATTCTTTCTTCCCTACAAGTCTTGTTTATATAATTCGGGACAACCACTAGTTTTCAATTTAATCCAGAGAGTTTTGAAAGATTATCTAAGTTCTGGTTTGTGCTAATTTTTTCTATAAAGCAATTACACCATTTCTGACTTTCAATATACTTTTCCTGTATGTTTGTACAAAAAGCACTAAGCTGTATACTTTTATGATGTGTTTGTACACTATCCCCTCTCAGATGAAGCCCTTGAGGCAGATTTTGGTAACTACATTCTGATGTGAAAATATGTGTACAAGTGCAAATTCTGCCCTAGGATCTTGGCTTAAATGAGATGATCTGTGTACATCTGAAATTAAGACTTCTTCAATATGGAAAACTTTGAAAGAATGTCTAATATTGCAGATAGTGAAAACAAGAATATTATTTTGTACCTTCATTTGAGTTTTTCTATTGTAGGGGCATGCTTGATCCAAGAAACTATTAGGGTAAGGGTAATGCTCATTAGTGATGGTGAATCAAAGGAACAGAAGGAGACACATGCTGAACAGCATCCTCGGACTATAGCTCTCGTTCAGGTGTTTGTCTTATTTTAAATATTGTCTCCTGATCAAGCAATTTCGGTAAACTCAAATATTGGTCTGCATAAAATTATTTATTTTCATGCCTGTTAAATATCAGCAAGTAAAGGAAGCAAAAAAAAAAAAAAGGATTCCAGTAGACAGTGTCAAAATCAGAGAAGAAGGTACTTAATTACTTCTTTGTGCATGTTCAATGTCATCTGTGAAACATACATCAAAGATTTTTAGGCGTCATATGGGAAGGCTTATTGAGCTCAGCTGTTGTGTAATATCGTGATATCACCATCTGAATGGTCTCTGGCAGCATGCCACCATGCATGGAGATCATATTAGGATGTTGATTACACTTGTAAACACTTCAGTTTCTTCAACCGTGGCATTGCATGTGCATATATTGTTAAGCACATATTGACGGTTTATAGGCATCATTTAGAGAAGCATATTGAGTTCAAAGCTTGTGCAATACCATATAGCTATATATTATTTATAAATTTGTGTTATGTCCGACAATGTATTGCTTAAATCATGTTATATTCTTTAGAGAACATTAGGTTTCGTGTATCCACAAGCAGGCATTTCATTTTATAGATGGCAATTAATGTATCAGGTTGATTTTTCATACTTTTATGCAGCCTCTTATCCTAGACACAAATTGTCTCTCCTTGCCATGCTTGCTAATGAGCTGGTATATCATGACTTGCTACTGGATGTTGCTTTTATAAACCAAATGGCATGTGACAGTGAGACAATGTAAGGCTGAAGCTATATTATTCTTCTAAAACAAATTTATGGTCTACGTATGCATCACCAGGCATCACATGTAGTAGTATGCGAATCATACATCATGTTTTGTTCTGTGTGCCTCTATATAGATCCATAATACTCTCTCCATCCACCTTTGATAGGTGCATTAGGCCAAACGATTTCTCTACAATTGAAGGCATATTTTAATTTGCACCTCGGGCTAGGCATCTGGCTGTTTGATTGATCTTACGTGCACATAGAAAAAAAGAACGACCCGCATGCAGGGGAGCATGACATGGTATCTATGCGCATGCAAAGTTAACTAGCGATGAAGGGGCGTGCATGGCATGAAGCAGAAGCATGCAGAATTAATTAGCATCCCTATAGTGGAGAAATCCAAGCGTTATCAACAGGATGGCAACATAAGTTATTGTTTCCCTTGGTCTTTGAGTAGATGACTAATGCGCCTATGAATTGTGGATGGAGTAATAATTAATAATGAAATGATGCATCGCAGTTGCATCTTGTAGAAATAAGTTCTGCATTTATGCAAGACAAGATAACTGTTCATGAAGGCTCATTCTATAGACTGCTAATGGTGAACCGTGGTGTAGTGTCATGTGATATCAGTTTAGCTTCATTGTACGAGTTGATTATTTTATAAAAAATGTTGATGGATAGGTTCAATCTTAGGCTTCAGGTCACACAAAAGCAATTCCCTGGTTTATAAATTTGTTCCTCCCTACTTGTGTGGTTGGGTCGTGGTTCTGCCACATTTGCTTCCTGTAAGGCTCTCCTCGTGTCACCAACTCACCATAGTTGTTGCTCAAAATTATTGTTTCTTCATTTGTTAATTAATCACCGACTATTGAGTGCAATCAGACCAAGGCCTGAAACACGCCTCCAGATTATTTTATGAAAACTGGTGCAAGTTTTGTCACTAATTCCTGTAGATGATGAACATTGGTGCTTACATCATGTTGTTTATCTTGAACCTCCTGTTTCCCAGTTCTTCAATATAATTTCCCTGATTATCCTTTAAATCAATTGTAATTTATGTTGTACTGATTCCATCATCATCCAAAGCTAGACTTTTAACTTCAGCTTCCACTGAAACACCATTTCTTGCCAGCGCTCATGAGTCACCACCCAGTTCTGGAATTTTCCCTTTTTTACGTGATTGGAACCATGAGGCGCTTATGTCTAGTTGTTTACCTGATCTTTTTTTTTAACATACATACTGGCAATTTTAGCGTGCTATAATTTTACTCGAACAGTTTGGCTGCTAATTTCAGTTAAATTGGTCTGTGATATCTCACGACCTTTGACTCAGTTTGATCACTCCTCTGGGCTCTAGAGATGACTTTTGGTATCTGTTGATTCATATAGTAATAGAGGTGAAGATATATCTATTTGTATCATGGATTGTGAGTTGCTGCCACGGGCAACGACTGGGGAATGTTGAATGTGTAGATGGAAAATTTTATTTCTTTGAAAATTGGCAATCTCTTATTACCACTGCAAAATATTTTGATTATGTGTTTGTTGCTTATTGATATCCTGACACGTGTGTGCTTTATAAATGAGGCCTTCTAAGGGAGACCAACTCATATTCCTTTAACTTCGAGAAGGTGAACCATCAATTCAATCTAGGCTGTTGAATTTTTGAAGAAAAAAATAAAAATACAATATCATCTTAGTCAACATGAAAAAGATTTAATTTTTAAAACTGTTGCATGCATCACTTTTCATAACTCATTGATTTTTTTTCTAAATTAGATATTATAATAATTAATAATTATGATAGAGATTTTACCTCTAAGAGGTAAAAGAACCATTTCTTTTTGGAGATCCATACAAATAGACAGTCCACGTTCATTTCGGTATAACATAGAATCTACCTTATAAATATCACAACAAAAGTACTACAGGAGTCGATCTGTATATGCTAGGTCAGGCTTATGTATACGACGCGTGCGCATTACTGATAATTACAGTAGCACCAGTAAAAGGAGACGGAGATAGAGGAAGAGCTAGTTGAGGATTATGTATACGAATGAAATAACGAGATCTGCATATTGCATAATTATGGTACATTTACTCAAGTTGATGATCTACATGGTAGGAACCAAATACTCTTTTCACAGGACATCTGGAAGCACTTGGCTCACGGGTAGATACACTAGATCACATAAAAGTACAGTCTATCTTTGAAATAGTTTTTTTAGAAAGACCCAGAATGTTTAATGTTTCTCAGCATTTCATTATAAGCAGAAGAGAATCTATGACTACAAGAACGGAGCATTGGCGAAACTAGCTAAAAGAATCTATGACTACTACCAGTATCTTCCTACTACAACCTCCAGCTCTTTCCTGCCCGCGGTGCACTAGAGCCCTACTTTATCTTTCATCTCGTCTACTATGCGCAGCAGCGACTTCAGTCTGTCATCAGAAACCCTGGCGTTCTGTTGTCTCTAGACCATCCACATTACCAGCTGGGTGATTAAGGAGTAGATTCCATTGAGCTGTGATCATGCGCGGTCATCTGTTAGCATCATGAACCAAGCTGCTATGTCTTAATGTAAGCTTCATGACCATTGGAGTATGAAATCTCAAAAGAATGAATGTTTTGATGATTGAATAAGAATCATAAACTAACTTGTTGGATGTAGGTTCAACAAATACAGTTCTTCTTACCTCTAAGTTGGTTTCCTCAAGGATGCTCGAGATGGATCAAGGTTAAGGATAAATTAGAGTCCTTTGTGGATTAGTTTTAGACCTTGATTTCATAGGAAAAACCGGTACAATAAAGGGGTGTCGGTGGCGTCTCTTAGTTTTATAAGTGTTAGAGAGTATGTATAATCTAAAATCTCATAAGGCACTTGAGTGACAAGAGAAGTCTTGAGCTTGCAAGATGTTGAAGCTGGAAGTATGGATAGTCCAGTGTTTGAGGATTCAAGGTTCCAGAAATGATAAAGATCGCTGAAAGTTTCAGAGGAGGTCACCGGATAGTCCGGTGAGTCTTGAAGATTAGATGGCCAAAGAATATGTTTTTTGAAGCTAGAAGAGAAAAAGTCACTAGGCAGTCCGGTGATGTTAGAGACCAAACAGTCATGTGTCTAAGAAGATGAAATTCAGAGAAGATGTCTCTGGAAGTCCAAAAGAGAAGGTTCACCAGACAGTCCGATGAAGATACGCACCAGGCAATCCGACGTCACATGGAATGGACTCCAAAGAGAGAACTTTTCTGTCTGGGAGAAAGCTAGAGTCACTGGACAGTCCGAACCACCACTAGACAGTCCAGATCACCACCGGACAGTCTAGCGGTGAGAGTCACTGTCTGGTGACAGCATAAGCTAACAACTTTTTGAAATTAGCTTCTAGCTGCCATTTATGGACTGGCAGCCTATATAAATTGTTGAGGAGCTGGTGTGGAGAATGCATGCAGCCACAGAAGATAGAGGATCACTTAGAAGAGCATTGTTCTAGGAACAGCGGGAGGGATAAGTCTTCGATGAGAGTGATTCAACAAGGATTAAGGGATTGTGTCATTCTTTTGAGACCTCAAGAAAAATCATTGAGCATTACTTCTTTCTATTTGTTTACTTACCACATTTACCTTATTTCGAGTAGTGTTGTTAGGTTGCCTTAGTTACCTCTTGGTGGCTATCATGCTGGTGTATCTTGCTTCATTGTCTTGCTTGCTAGCTCTTCCATAATCTTGTGTTCTTTATCTAGTATTGCTTATCATTCTCCTAGTTTTTCTTATCTTGTATTGTTTTTATCTTGCTAGAAGTTGTTTGTTTTCTCGCTAGATTATTGAAAGAGTTGAAAAAGCCGTACTAGTGTAGTGCCTGGTTCAACCACCCCCTCCTCTTCTCAGTCACTAAGATCCTTACACATAGCCAGTCTCATGCCAATCCTCTAGTTTTAGACTAGGTGTGACAATCTAAACTCTAATTGCATCCCAAATGTACCTGGCGATAGGTGGAAGGCTAGCTGCAGGTGATCCACCGTTCATACTCTTCTAAAGGAGCAGCCTTAGGAAGAATTTGCAGCACCATGACGCCCAGATGCGCCAAACACGTTCGAGGAAGATAAAAAAAGTGCCTCCTTGGAACTGCAGGTTGTAAGCTGTCTTGGCAGAATATTCGTTGGATGCAATGCATGTCCAGGTGATCTCGTCTTCCTCTCAGATGCGGACAGATCAAAATTGAAGCCATCCACCAATGCCCATAGCTGAGTGTATTCTTCTAGCAGCAGAACGGTGAGATTGTAAACATGAGGTAAGTTATTTCACATGAGTTATTTTTTATGAGTTCATGTTAGTAACTTTTGAAATTATTTTAAAAGTTTTTTCTGAAATTATCAAAATTTCTGATATTTCATGTTTGCATTTTTTTTTTATGCACCGAAATTTTTCTGCTAGCTTTCAACACAATATACTACTCATATTTTTTACACAAGGCCCAAATCAAAACCCTATCAACAGTATCCCTATTAAGACCCTATAAATACAGGTTTGTGTAGGACACCACTAGGGATGCAAATGGGCATGCCACAAGCCCACATCTAGTTCAATATCTTGTGGGTAACCCATAAATGCCCACAATTTGTACTAAATTTGATCCTCGCAGGTACCCACTTGCATCCAAAGACACCACTCACTCACAACCCATTTTGCGTGGAGGATGTCCATGGCAAACAATGGCAGCAGCAGCGCGCCTCCTCCAGCTCTGGTCGTGAATGGCCCCCTCTATGAGGACGACATGCTCGCTACGCTCCGGGGCGATATGAAGCAGAGCATCATCCGCCACCTGCCCATTGACACCTCTTACATCTTCCCTGTTCTGTCCCTTAAGTGGCACAGCATATGGCTGCCATCTTCTCGCCAAACGGGCAGTGACAGGGCAGAGGATGTCATCGATGCAGGTGATTCGTCTTAAGCTATTGGTTGCGGTGGCCTACCGGCTTCCTTAGATGAATCTCGTATGTTGTAATCCAATGCTAATAATTTCATTTGTGTTATGGTGAGATCTGCTTAAAGGGTGGTGGTTGGTTTCTTTGCTGTGTTATTATTGCCGAGAATTTCATATCTTGTACCAAAAAATTTCAAGTATCATGTGGCTTTTGCATCTAATGTAAGTCCTTTGATGTGTCTTCCATAGTCCCAATCAACAAGTCATGCACCGTGCCGGTCACTAACTCATGTGCAGCACACACTACCACAAAAGTGGATTTCTCCATGTGTTCCAAACACACGGGAAAGACCATAGGACACAGGGCACACAACTTCCTCGTGTGTTGAAACACAAAGCGCACTAGAATATGTACATGGGGACCATTACATATGGCTCCGTTGAAAATCTTAACTCACAAATGGGCCGGGTTGATTTCTTCTATAGATGTTGAGGCCCCGTTTGGAATGACGAAAGATTGTAGGAACTTTTACGGGAAATGTTTCCTCAGGAACATAACCGATCGGCCCGTTCGAAATGGAGGAACCGAGGTTTTCTTTCCAGAGGAAAGAAGCGAAGGAACATGTGTTTTGCGGGAAGGAAAAAGCCCACTCCGATTCAAGGGAATGGCTCGCACGCTGCTTGGGCCACACGCTGCCGCCGGCCCCAAGCTCTCTCTAATGCTGCCATCAGCCCCCGCCTCCAAGCTTCTCACATGCCGCCACTCATGAGCCTGCTTGCGCGCCGACGAGGCCGCCGCCCCTGAACCTGCTAGAGCGCGGCCATCACTCCTAAGCCTGCTCGCGCGCTGACGTCCGCCACCGAGGCCGTCGCCCCCGAGACTGCTCGTGCGCTGCCGCCCTCACCCCCTGCTACCGCGGTCGCTGCCCCATGCGAAGCGAGGATTCACTCTCGTACCAGAAAAATATGACGTGAGGATTCAAGAATCGATGGGAAATTTCTTTTTCCTTTTTTGTACTGTGTTTGTGACGCTCTTAGGTTAAGCAAAACCTTATCTAATTTAATTTAGTTTTGATACTTTTTACTGACCAGTTTCTATTTCCTATGATAGAAGTAATATTTAAGTTCCTATGTTTTCTATTCTTGCACTCGAAACACTCAAATTTGTCTATTTTCATTCCTGTGGTTTTGACCCTTCTAGATTCCTGTGTTTTTTTCATTCCTGCAACTTTTCCTATTCCTATGTTTTTCATTCCTCTATTTCAAACTGGGCCTGAGTTTGTGTTGCCACTCTATTCCATGAGACCCCTGTTCGATTGCCTTGATCACCTAATATAATATACCCATTGGAGAAATGATCAAAAGGTGTTTTTTCTGGCAGGACCACATAAAACAGCACCTCGTCGTCATCTTCCTCCTATTCAGGCTCAGATCTGGACTGTGATGTGGATGAAAAAGAGGTTGCTGATGAGGAAGTAGAGGAGCAACAGGGGCTAGGAAGCCAGTGGGGATTAGTATGGAGAAGAAGGTGAATAAAAAGATGTTGACACCCAAAATTGACATCAAGCAAAACTGAAAGTTCCGGTTTGACAAACCAGAAGTTCTGTTTTTAGCAGCCTCACTAATGCAAAAATGGCTAAGTCCTCACCGGAGTGTTCGGTATATAACCGGAGGTTCCGGCAAGCCTTCTCTGGAACCGAGGCTTCGGCCATCGGAGGGTCCAACATCGGAAGTTCCGGTATTCCAAACCGGACGTTCCGGTTTTGACAGGGTCACGAGGAGCAAAATTGTCTGCATCAATGCTAACTCTGATTATTTTCTAAGTTTGGTATTTAGACATGTTTTCAGGTTACAAATGGGCACTTTCATCAATTTTCATAGAAAATACAAAGAAGTAACTATAAGTGGAAGAAGATGAAGCCAAATTCTTGATTTTAAGGTTCCAAGATGTAGCTCTCGTCAAGACGATCGAAACGGATTTATGGATGACCTAATTTGGAGCTCGGATGAGGAAGCTACGGAGTTTGCAAAACCAGAAGTTTCGGTTTCGTATATCAGAAGTTTCGAGTTTGCTGATTTGCACACCTGAGGAAACCGAAAGTTCTGGTTTTGGATTCCGAAAGTTTCAGTTTTGCCTGTTTCGAGGAATATGTTTCAAATTTGATTTCTTGCCGATTTGTTGGAGTTTCCGGCTCCATGGGATAAGTCCATCCCCCTCTATATAAAAAGAGGGTCACGACCGATTAAGGGACAACAATCACATCTTTGTACCTTTACATTTTTACTTCTCAAACCCTAACTCTCTCTTCCAACCTCCATATGCTGTTCATCCACCGGTCTCCACGACCAGAGATGGCATCTTAGGGCCTGCTGGCCGATCTAGGACACGTCCGGCGACGCTCATGCTCACTCGAGGTCCCTCTCGGGTGTGAGATTCGACGGCCTTTGCTAGTTTGTTCGTAAATCTAACCGCCTTTCACAGTGAAATCGTGATACATACCCCTTTTTAAAATAGATCAGTTTGCCAAACCGAAAGTTCTAGTTTTGGCAGCTTCAGCGATCTGGTCCGTTGCGACCCGCACAACCTAGTGCTCTCGGTGCGTTGACCCAGACAGATCTTTTAGGTGTCAACACACTTTTTGACGACTCCCCTGGAGACGATTATTCGGTTTTGATCATAACAACCAAAATTTTCTAATCTAGCCTTTTCTCTAATTGATCCATCTTTGTGGTTCGCCATCACCATCACATCTAGCCTCTTTAGGCCGTTGCATCTATTTGCGATTGTTCTTATTCTTGTTGAGTAGGTTTTATTTGTAAGGACCCAAAAAAGAAGAAGAAATCAAGACCACCTTGTTGTTGCGGTTCGATCAAGACAAGAATAGAACACATGGCGGGCTATCCATATTGCCACGATGATCACAAGGTACAATATGCAATGGCAACCCTTATTGATCATTTTGCAAGCACTGCAAATTCGAATATTGATGTTGCTAGATATCATAATGAGTATATTGCATCGACTAGTCATTATACATATAGTGGTTTTAACTATTCGAATCATCATTCCGAATACATGCAAAGACCTATTGTCCATGATGCAACCATTGTTCATGATGCATTTACTCCAAGTTTAAATTCTACTAGCAACATCCAATACGCATATCCTCATGCATCGGTAATAGGGCAAGCTCATATACCGATGAGTAGTTATCAAGATCAAGCCAATATGACGGGTTCGGCTAAGTTTTATAAAACACCACATGCTAATTTTGTGAATGCTCAATATAATGTTTCTTCTTTCAATGCACCGGCACCAATTGCACCATCTATGATAGCTTCATATGACGTGCCGATGCATGACACTTATGGCCATACTAGTTCATATTATTCATCAAATTATTCTCAAGTGCCATATGATGCTTCGCATTTTACTAGAGTGGAGGTTATGCCTACAATTCAGCACTATACTCAAGTCTTGATGATCGTAATTCGGCTTCTTACATTGCTGAAAATTTTAGCCAAATTAATGAAAGTTTAGCAAACATTCACATACCTCCACATGCTACACTTGCATATACTTCATCCACTAATTCGGCTTTAAATGCAAATAATAATCGTGGCCGAATGGGTAAAAATTCAACAATTGCTCCTATGTTCCCTCAAGATGCATTTTCAAGTATAGAGAAGAAAATGGATGCGGTTGTTGCAAAACATCTCGCAAGAATCAAAAGCCATTTTGATAAAAAGCCGATTGTTACTGAATTATCGACTACAAGTGAGATCGAGAAAATAAACATAGCTACACGAGAGAATATTGGATATAAAAAGATAGCCATGTTTAATTTTCCTAAGGAGGTCATATGTTTGTCAAGTGACTTCCATTATTCATCAACCTCACCCCAGAACCGAACAAAGTTCAGTCAATAAGGAGCATCAACAGGAGCGTGGAGATAGAGATGAAAAGAAGACAAAGGCGTTGCCATACCACAGTTTGTTGATTTTCAGAGATTCTACAAAAACCGAAACTTCCGGTTTTCACAGATTCATATCAAAGTTCTACGCCTCTCTAATATATTTGATAAGGTACGTTTTACGAGTACTTTACCTAATTCCCAATCAGGTCATGAGTTTTCAATTGATGCATCCGTTGGCGCTGTCACGGTAAATAATTCTAAGAGATCCATTGAGGAGGGTAAATTACTTGTTCCCAAGGGAGAGTCATCACATAGTATCGGCCAATGCATTGTCATAATTAGAAAGGCTCATAACAGTAATGTTTTGGCATTCAAACTTTCAACCTCATCATTACCAAAGTTTTTATCTAAATGGTTCACTTGTGGCCATTCGGGTTTTAAAAGAACAAAATCAAGATTAACCGATGTTGCAAAAACCAATGCTAGTGTCGTAGTAGATTCTAAAACATCTGGTAAAAGAGACACAAGTAAAGGCGTAGCCGAATGGATAGATGAGAAATTTGAACCATTCGTTTGCTTAGTCTTAAAGCCATCTCCTCAAAAGAATCGGCTAAAGAAAACAAAGTCTACTTTTGATTTGACTTTGTGTGATGATCTATTTGATAACTTGCTTGAAAACAATTTATTAGGCTCATAGATCACGAAGTCATATCATCAATGCAAGAGGAAGGGAAGCGAGCATATTGCAAGTAGCATAATTCTTTTGATCATAGCACTAAGAATTGCAATATGTTCCGTCAAAAAGTCCAATCGGCCATTGATGGAGGACTATTGATTTTTGGAGAAACACATAAAGATGACTAGTTAGCTCCAATTTGTCTTAATAGCAAAAATTTATCTAATTGGCCACAGGTCGATTTATCTAAAAGCGACGAGTTGATTCTTGGTAAAAATAATTTAAAGCCCTCCAATGAAGAGAATGCAGTTGCCAATGAGATTCATAATGATATTATTAAAGGTGATGATGCATCGTGCACTGGGGGGTAACAAATGTTTTTTAAGCTTGCTCATGACCGATTACCTTCAAATAGGCCAAATTCAGCAAAGCTGAAAAAATCAGAACTTTCGGTTTGACAAACCGAAACTTCCGGTTTTCACAGAGTCAATAAAATGAGCAAAACTCCAAGAGTCAATGTGAAAAAGGATTGAAGGAGGTAAACTCCGTGGCCAACATCAGGGTAGAAAGATAAAACTTACTTTTGAGAAGCTTTTGGCTAAATATGTAAAAGAAAGAGATGCAAGAAATACTTCTAAGCAAAATTACCCTAAGCCATCAAGAGTGCCTCCACAATACAAACATGAGGGTATGAATCGGCAAAAGAAGAAAGTTTATTCAGAGGCTCCATATCTTCCTTTTACGCCGATTATACCAATGCCATATGGATCACCCACTATAGGTTTTCATCCTTATTCATCGTGGGAGTGGCATGGTTCATGGATGCAACCTTATTTCTACTAGGCAAAATATGAATACAAGAGAAGGCCAATGGCTCAAGAGAAGGTAAAAGTGGTTCGGCAAGTTTATCATGTCAAAAAAGATGGTCGTAAGGAAAAAAGTTCAGATCTGAATCTAGGTGAAGAAAAGTCGATTCATACTTCGAAAACTTCAGCTTTTAGTGGCAAAGAGATGAAACAACCAAGTGTTGGCATTCTTGATGCTAAACCTGAGCCAAATAAGATTGAGGTGTCCAAGAGAAAATTAGAATTGCCAATTTTCAAGACAAAAGCACAACCGAGAGGTCCACTCGGTTTCTCGAATTGGCAAATAAAGAAATTGCAAAAATTTTAGTGCCGAAGAGTTGAAAGAGAAGGGCATGGTATGGGCTCACAAACGAAATTTGCAAGAATGTGACAATAATGATGGTCATATGATGGGTGCAAAGAGGATAGTGGAAAAGAAAAGAACTAAAAAACAATAAAGGTATGTGCCCGATCATCAAGATTATTGGTCATTTCTTCATCTTGATTCATTGTCCATGTCACCAATGCATATGACTTGGAGCCATCTTTATATGTTTGTTGTCATCCTTCTTGGCTTTAATTTAATCCTTGGGAGTACAAATATTGTTCATGCTATGAAGGGTTATATCCAAGTAGCTATACAATTGTTGAAATTAATTATGAAGACCGAAATAACTACAGATATGGCATTTGTATTACTTCTTGGAGTTTATTTCGGTCATATGAGTTATATGAAGGATATCTCGTAGTACTCCCATCGATGCATGTCTATATGCTAAATCTTATATCATAAATTTAATGTTATTAAGCATTTAGGTTTATGATAATTGTAGCTATATATTTGGCATGGTGAGTATCCGATTACAATGACGATAAAGCTTAATTTTCAATTGTTAAATGACCGATACTCGAAATTGCCATTGCTAAAATCCTGAAAAAACCGGAAGTTCTGGTTCAGTAAACAGGAACTTCCGGTTTGGTAAACAGAAAGTTCCGATTTTGACTGGGAAAGTTATAATTCGGCTATTTCTGTTCTAAAGTTGGATAGAGCCAAATCAAAGTGCTGGAGAGTCTTTTTAATCATTGCCCATGTGATTCTAGCCTAATATTTCAAAAGAAGTTTAAAATTCGGCATGTAGACATTTTTATGAACTATTTAGTTCTATTGCCGAACTTTGAATAATTTGATAAGAGTGCTTAAATGCAAAACGGCATGGTTTTGAAATGGGTAGAAGAGCATGAGACTTCTATAGCCGATGAGTTGTAACCATCCATCGTCGAGCTGCTAATAACTTTGACACTCGAGGGGTAAAACGTACTAAGCGAGATGAAGGATAATATTGATAATCCATAAAAGTCCATGTTCCAAATTTTCATTTCAAATATCTGGTCTTGAAGGACTGATACTTGAACTTGATAATGTTGCATCTAAAAAGGCAATGATGTTGGGTTCTTACTTTCAAAAATTTTGGTCTTGGCAAGTAGTGATTCGGCTTTTGATGTTTCAGAACTTGATGAAGCGGAACCCAAGGACTTGAAGGGTGATTCATGGAGACTTTTGCATGATGAAGACACTACAAAGTGAATCATTGCCGACCATCAAGTCTGCAGTGAGGAACCTAATTCCATTCGGCTAAGGGTATGAATACCATTTTCTAAATTAGTATAGCCAACGATTTGTTTGGGTAAACTGTCACTCTTGGATAATTTTGGGTCTAAAGAATGTTTTTCAGTATGTAAACTTTATCAAAAAACAGGGGGGCATATGTTGACATCCAAAATTGAAATCCAGACAAAACCGGAAGTTCCGATTTCAGCAGCCTCACTATGGCAAAAATGGCTAAGTCCTCACCGGAGTGTCCGACATATAACCGGAGGTTCCGGCAAGCCTTCTTTGGAACCGAGGCTTCGGCCACCGGAGGGTCCGACCGTTTGCTGAAGGTTCCAACATCAGAAGTTCCAGTATGCCAAACTGAGAGTTCCAGTTTTGACAGGGCCACCAGGAGCAAAATTGTCTACATCAATGCTAACTCCGATTATTTCCCAAGTTTGGTGTTTAGACATGTTTTCAAGTTACAAATGGGCATTTTCATCAATTTTCATAGAAAAAACAAAGAAGTAACCATAAATGGAAGAAGATGAAGCCAAATTCTTGATTTGAAGGTTCCAAGATATAGCTCTCGTCGAGACAATCTAAACAGATATATGGATGACCTAATTTGGAGCTCGGATGAGGAAGCTACAGAGTTTGCAAAAGCGGACGTTCTGGTTTCGTATACCGGAAGTTCCTATTTTTCTGATTTTCACACCGAAGAAACCGGAAGTTACAGTTTTGGATTCTAGAAGTTTCGGTTTTGCCTGTTTCGAGGAATATGTTTCAAATTTGATTTCTTGTTGATTTATTGGAATTTCCGGCTCTCCACAAGATAAGTCCATCCCCCTCTATATAAAGAGAGGGTCACGGCCGATTGAGGGACAACAATCACATCTCCAATCGTACCTTTACATTTTTACCTCACAAACCCTAACTGTAACGACCAGGATTTTCCTTACCTTTCAATAAGTCTCGATCTTTCGTGACCTTACCAATCCCAGGAGATTGGCAAGCACGACATCACAAGCGATCATTCAAGAAACCATAACAGAAGTATTAAACAAGAAACGAGAATAGAAAATAACAAGTCAAAGCAAATTTAATAGAATAAAATCCTCCAAAGGGGTCCATCGGCATGTAAGCCAGAAACATCTCAGAGCAGATAGATCACTATCGAGAATCCAACAAGAGCAGCGACGGAAGCATCAACATGGCAGCAGTAGCGAACCTCTTCCACACAGGCTAGCTTGAGCGCAGGAGCGGACTTCACAGTTCGTCGAAGACGTAGTCGAAGCTAAGAGTATCATCTGAAAACAACAAATTAGAAAGCCGTGAGTACGAATACTCAGCAAACGGCGTACTACCTATCAACAATGTATGCATGCAAATGGTTTCAACGATAAAGGCATGGCTCAATTGCTGAATGCAAGTTTAAAACATTTTGTCTTATTTTAAAGATGCAAGAAAGCTTTATTTTAAAACTGTCAAATTTTATTATCTTACCCCGCAGGGATCTTCGTTATCCCGTACGGGGGTTCATTTTAAATGCCGGTGTAATTTCCACACCCGGCCACAGCTCAAAGGCCGGAGTCAAAAACATTTTAAAATAGAAGAGGAGGAAGAAAAACAAAACTACTCAACGAGAAGCACAACTCAGGGGGTTATCCTTCCAAAAGGACGTTGCAATGCGCATTGACTGAAACTCTGCAGAGGTTATGCATCTAGACCCACGAGAAGCGTCATCAGGAGCTACCGTCGTAGCCCCGACGAACACACAAAACCCGTCCACAAGCTTTAACTGGCGCTATCCGTCCTCCTGAATAGAGATCCCAAATGCCTACGCAATCGGATCCTGGTGCTGTGAAGAGCCTGCACTGATCAGGTGGGGTATCTCGATCTTATGTGGGGAGTCATAACTTTACACCACACTAACACAACACCGCCAACCCACGGGTAAACAACTAGTCTAGGCAAGCTTCAAGATCAAGCCACTGCCCATACAAAGTAACGTGGTGTGCATGGTTGTCAACTGAGCGTACAAGGCTCGAAGGAATCGATCCTTAATTGTCGGGGCAGGCACTATCTCCAACCTCAACGCCAACAACAAGTCTCACGGAAAGATCCTAGCTCGAATCTTTCCGTTGTACCCGCAACAGGTACGCCCACAGGGACTTCTCAAAAGTCTCCAGCTCCTCATACTCCATCCAGCCTCCGCTAAATAGTTATGTATAGTTATTTGCAAAACTCACACATTTGAAGCACAGCTCAAAATCATTTAACACAAATTCTATTTTTATAGCGATAGGTGTGTGGTAAAAAATAAATGCGACTAAGCATGGCTAAGCATAAAAATAAAATAATTATTCTAAAGCAATCCTAGGGCTCATATTTGTGAAACAGTAAATAGGCACGGCTTAGGAATGTTGCTAGCATATTTTAAAATAGTTGGCATGCAAATTAGGGTTGCAAACAAAACATTCAGTTTAAAATACTGGGTACAAAGTGATCAAAGGAACGCGGCTTACCTGGTAACTAGGGATCGAAGTCGGGATCCGGGTCGACGAACTGAGCCTGCTCGCGGAACTCCTCCTCTGGAACACCAGCTAAACACAGCACGAACAGGGGTTAAACACTAGGTACGCGACAATTAAAACCCGTAATTAAATCTAAATTGAAGCTACTAGGCTAAACGTGCGCAAAACATTCTCCAAAAAATTCTACATGACAAACACGACGAGACAAATTAACGGAACAATTTTGGGAAACAACTGAGAGCAAATGGAGTTTCCCAAAAATCGTAGACGATGTAGATCACAAGGAATTAGATTAATCGCAGAACAATTAATCGCAACTAGATTAGCAATTAATCCATCAATTTATCGGAGAGAAAAAAGGAATTTAAGAGAGGGGAATTATTCTCACCGAGATCTGGAAAGTCGGGGCCGAAATCCAGAGTCGGAACCCGAGACTTGTACTGTAGTCGAAGATCACAAACCAGAAATCGCGCTGGAGATTCGACAGAGGAAAACCAGAGATGGCGCGCGGCACGAAGTAGACGATGCGAGCTTCAGACCGGACATGCAGTGAAGGCAGCGCTCGGTCCAACGGTCCAGCAGAGGCGACGCGGGACTCCGAGTCAAAGCAAGCGGCGACGTGACTGGAGATGGAGAAAGATGACGGCGACGTGGAGCAGGCGACGGCGACGCGTGGCTCGAGAGACGGAGCAGCAGACGAAACCGAGGCGACGAAGTCCAGTGACACAGAAATCCAAGCGATGACGGCGACAAATGACGTGAGCTGGTGCGGGAGACTCGGCTGACGGGCGACACGGGCAACGGCTTGGGCAGCTCGGTGACGGCGCGGAGTAGTGTCTGGAGCGGCGACGAAATCGGAGCGGGTCGGCGCGAATGGCTCGGCTCTGCTTCCACACGGGGACGACGCGATCTCAGGACCAGTGAACCGAGGCGACGCAGGAGAGGAGCGGCGCGTGGAGATGAGGAACGGTTGAAGAATTTTCTGGAAAATGGGGAGGAGAAAGGGGAGGTGAGGGAGTGGATAAGAATGGGAGAGATATTTATAGGAGGATTAGAATGGGGGTAGGTGGAAGAGGATAAAATTGAGAAAATGATTAGAAAAATTATTTAGAGATCTGAAAATAAATTTGAAATTTCTGAAAAATAATTTTAGCCCCAACGAAAAATACGCGAACTAAATTATTTCGACACCGGAACAATATAGAAAGAAGGATTTTGAATTAGACGGAACGAAATTCGGGACAAATGATTTTTGATCAGAACGAAATTTGAGATAACTCGTCGCTTTATTAATTAAAAATTCTGAGATGTTATAGACTCTCCTCCTTACAGGATCTCGTCCTCGAGATCAAGAAGCAGACTCAAACAGATAGGGAAACTCTTTCCTCAGATCATCTTCCTTCTCCCAGGTAGCCTCTCGCTCGGTGTGGTTGCTCCACTGGACTTTGAGAAACTTGATCTTGGACCTCCGCGTTTTCTTAAACACCTCATCAAGATCTTCACCGGGTACTCCAGGTACTCGAGCGAGTCCTGAATATCCAAAGCATCTCCAGCACTCGAAGACACTTCTTCAAGTGAGAGACATAAAACACCGGATGCACACCCGCAAGCTCGGATGACAAGTCCAACCTGTAAGCAAGCTCACCGATCTTCTTCAGAATCCTAAAAGGATCAACAAACCTCGGAGCCAACTTCCCTCGGACATGGAAGCGATGCGTGCCACGAAGAGGTGACACCTTGAGATACACCCAATCATCAACCTCAAAAGAAAAGGGTCTCCTCCTCTTATCCGCATAACTCTTTTGATGGCTCTGAGCAACCCGAAGATGCTATCTGATCTTCTCAACCTTCTCTTTTGTAGCTTTGATGGAATCTGGACCAAAGAAAAACCTCTCACCAACCTATGACCACATAAGCGAGGTACGGCATCTCCTACCATACAACGCCTCAAAAGGTGACACCTCCAAACTGGCCTAAAAGCTGTTGTTGTAAGAGAACTCTGCAAAAGAAAGACTATCCTCCCAGCTCTGCCCATAGGTGATCACACAAGCCCTCAACATATCCTCTAGAATCTGGTTCACACGCTCTATCTGACCATCTGTCTGAGGATGATAAGATGAACCGTACATCAGGTGTGTACCCATAGCCTCATGCAAGCTCCTCCAGAATCTCGCGGTAAACTGAGGTCCGCGATCAGACAGAATGCTCGTCGTGCACCATGCAACCTCACGATGTGATCAATGTACAACTTGACCAACTGATCAACTGAGTACCTCTCATTCACAGAGATGAAATGAGCGGTCTTCGTCAATCGATCCACCACCACCAGGATAGCATTATGATGGCGAGGCGACAACGGCAAACCTGTGATGAAATTTATACCGATGTCATCCCATATCCAAGAAGGGATCGACAACGACTTCAGCAATCTAGCCGGTCTCTGGTGCTCAACCTTAACTCGCCGGCAAACATCACACAAAGCAACATACTCAGCAATGTCTACCTTCAAGCCAACCCAACAGAAATGAGTCCTCAGATCCTCCAACATCTTGGTGCAGCCTGGATGGATAGAAAACCTCGAATCATGAGCCTCTCTCAGAGTAGCATCCCGCAGCTCTGGCACTCTCGAAACACAGATACGGCCCCCAAACTACAAAGCACCCTGCTGATCCACACGAAAACCCAGTGCTTTGCCTTTCCTCATCTTCTTCAAGATCGACTGAACCTCTCAATCATGCTTCTGAGCTGACTTGATCTCCTCAATCAACAATGGCTGCAACCTGAGCTCGTGCAAGAAACCCTGAGGAACAATCTCAACTCTTAAACTGGTCAGATCTGCAAGAATCTCTGACTGCTCAGACAACAAAGAAGAACAATAAGCCTTACGACTTAAAGCATCGGCTACCACATTGGCTTTACCCGGGTGATAGTTAATGCTAAGATCGTAATCCTTAATCAACTCAAGCCACCTTCTCTGCCTCATGTTCAGCTCTGACTGGGTGAAGATATACTTGAGACTCTTGTGGTCGGTGAAGATCTCACATCTATTGCCGATCAGACAGTGCCGCCAAATCTTCAAAGCATAGACAACAGCTGCCAACTCTAGATCATGCGTCGGATAGTTCAACTCATACTTCTTCAACTGCCTCAAAGCATAGCAAATCACCTTCTTGTTCTGCATCAGCACACAACCCAAACCCTGACGAGAAGCATCACAGAAGACCTAAAATCCTGGTGAATATCCGACAAGGTCAAAACAGGCGCAGATGTCAACCTCATCTTCAGCTCCTGAAAACTCGTCTCACAAGCATCTGATCAAACAAATGGCACTCCCAACTGAGTCAACTCGGTCATAGGCTTAGCAATCTTAGAGAAGTTCTCAATGAATCGACGATAGTAACCTGCCAATTCAAGAAAACTCCTCACCTCAGAGACTGACCTCGGAGACTCCCACTCCACAACAGCTTGACATTCTCAAGATCAACGGCAACTCCATCAGCAGTGATAACATGACCCAGAAAGGCAACTTTCTCAAGCCAAAACTTGCACTTGCTGAACTTGGTATACAGCTGATGAGACTTCAATCTCCCAAGCACAACTCTCAAATGCTGCTCATGCTCTTTTGCTGACTTGGAGTAGACAAAGATATCATCAATGAAAACCATCACAAACTTATCTAACTCAACCATGAACACATTGTTCATCATGTTCATTAGTGAGTCCAAAAGAAATGATCAAGAACTCATGGACCCATACCTCGTCACAAACGAAGTCTTCGGAACGACGGAAGGATGAATCTTCATCTGGTGATACCCCGATCTCAAATCAATCGAGGAAAAGAACTTCGCACCCTTCAGCTGATCAAACAAATCATCGATCCTCGGCAAAGGGTACTTGTTCTTTATTGTCACCTCATTCAAAGAACGGTAGTCAACGCACATGCACATTGACCCATCCTTCTTCTTCACAAACAGCACTGGGGTTCCTCACGGCGAAGCACTCGGCCGAATAAACCTTTTACTCAAGAGCTCATCGATGTGCTTCTTAAGCAAAGCAAGCTCATCGGAAGACATCTGGTACGGCCGCTTGGCAATCGGCGCGGTACCAAAGAGCAGATCGATCACGAACTCAACATCTCGATTTAGAGGATGTCTCGGCAACTCATCCGGAAACACCTCTGAAAACTCACGAACAACTGGAATCTGCTCCAAAGACAACTCCTGCAAGCTGCATACTGAAGGTGGAACTATGGACGCTCTAAAGGCGCACACCACTCGAACACCGTAATGGTTAACCAAAGACACAACCCTCTCCGCACAAGTGATGACTCCCTTGTACCTCGCCAGCCAATCCATCCTCAAGATGACATCAATGTCACGCGAGGGAAAGACGATGAGATCGGCTAGAAAGATCACACTCTCAATCAAGATCCGAACACCTCTACACTCAACACGACTTTTATAGATTCTAAGAGGTGAAGTGGTAAGTGTAGGTATAGCTAAGAGTGCGGTAGGGAGACTGTGTGGTCGCAAACGCCGACGACACAAAGGAGTAAGTAGCCGCCGAATCGAACAAAACTGTTGCTAAGTGAGAGTGAACCAAGAACTCATCAACGACGACGTCAGGTGCCTCCTGAGCCTCCTCTACAGAGATGTGGTTCAGGCGGCTGCGCGTGACGCTCGGCTGAGCAGCGCCACGGCCCACTGAATGCACTCCTCGACCTCCTGACTGGTGCGGTGGCCTAGCGGGAGTGGTAAACTGAACACCACCTCCCCTAGGTCCCTGCTGCTGGCGCCTCAGACACTGAAACGCCTTGTGACCCCTTGGGCACACTCGAAGCAGCGAACCGAGGGCTGACCCGCTGTCGAACGGAAAGAGGACTGCTGCTGCTGAAAGGCACCTCTCTGGCTCTGAGAACTCTGCTGTTGAACTGAAACTGGCGCAGGAGCAGTGGATCGGGCGAAGGTGTGCTGTCCCGATCCCTGCTGGAACGAACCACTGAAACGCGGACGCTGCGAAACCTCACGACTAGGTCCCTGACCAAGAGCCCTCCTCTTAGCATCCTTGGACCGATCGAACTTCTGAAGTGACACCTCCAAAGCTAGGCATCTGTCAATCAGCTCACGAAGACTCCTCTGAACACCACCATCTAGATACGGAAGCATCTCAAGACGTAGGCCCTTCCGGAACCAGTACATCTTGCGGCGCTCAGTCGAAACCTCCTCAGATGTGAAGCGGCTGAGCTGAGTGAAATGATGAGCGTACTCAGTGACAGACATACCTCTCTGACGAAGGATACGGAACTCCTCCGCCATCGCCTCTATGGCTCCCTCAGAGATGTGGAAACCACGGAAGGCAGTGACGAAGTCATCCCAAGTGAACTGCCCTGGGTCGTCAAGAGTGGCGTAAAGAGTGTCCCACCAAGCACCAGCTGCACCTGTCAACTGGTGAGCTACCAGACGAACTGCCTCCTGGTCGTCGCAATGAATCAGGTCCAGCTTCTTCTCAATATTCTTGAGCCAATCATCAGCATCCAGAGGATCAACTGCACGGTCAAAAGTGGGTGGGCGCATGCTCAAGAACATCGCCATGCGAGAACTGGCTGGCTGGTGGTACTGTGCTGCGTCAGGAGCAGAAGCACGACCACGAGGCTGCTCCTGTGATTGCTCGACAATCCGCTCAAGCAGAAGCGTCTGTCAGGCCATCACCTCCGCCAGGTTCGGAGTAGCTGGAAGCTCCTCACCAGGCACGGCAACTCCAGCAGGCTCAAGGCAGCTCCTCTACCACGCCCTCCAGCCTGAGGGACTGGGCCTCCAGCACAGCCACGCCCACGGCCCACATCAGGCGCGTCAGCCGTAGGTGGCACTGGTACACGACCTTCAGCACCGTGACCACAACCTCTGAGGGTAGCACAACGACCACGCCCAGCGGGTAGTGGTACCTCAGGGTCCTCCAGAGCGGCCTCCTCAAAATGAGCCTAAAGACGTCCAGACCTCCTCGGTGCCATCTGTTGCAAGAAAATATATCTGATTAGAAAGATAGCAATAGTAGAAACAAGAATTACTGAAAAAACAACAGATCATCAGGACAAGAATAACAAAATAAGTACAATTCAAAAAAACAAGACTTTCATCATGCAAACGACGAGATTTAAGAAAACAACATTCACGATGAAGGTTTGATAGCAGATTCGAAAATCTAGAAATATTCCTTAGTTACGTCCAGTTCTACGGTTTTGCTCTTACGGTCAAGTATGGCTCTGATACCACCTGTAACGACCGAGATTTTCCTTACCTTTCGATAAGTCCCGATCTTTCGTGACCTTACCAATCCCAGAAGGTTGGCAAGCACGACATCACAAGCAATCATTCAAGAAACTATAACAGAAGTATTAAACAAGAAACGAGAATAGAAAATAACAAGTCAAAGAAAATTTATTAGAATAAAATCCTTCAAAGGGGTCCATCGGCACGCAAGCCGGAAACATCTCAAAGCAGATAGATCACTATCGAGAATCCAACAAGAGCAGTGACGGAAGCATCAACATGGCAGCAGTAGTGAACCTCCTCCACACAGGCTAGCTTAAGCGTAGGAGCGGACTTCACGGTTCGTCGGAGACGTAGTCGAAGTCGAAGCTGAGAGTATCCTCTGAAAACAGCAAATTAGAAAGCCGTGAGTACGAATACTCAGCAAACGGCGTACTACCTATCAACAATGTATGCATGCAAATGGTTTCAAGGATAAAGGCATGGCTCAAGTGCTGAATGCAAGTTTAAAACATTTTATCTTATTTTAAAGATGCAGGAAAGCTTTATTTTAAAACTGTCAAATTTTATTATCTTGCCCCGCAGGGATCTCCGTTATCCCGGACGGGGGGTTCATTTTAAATACCGGTGTAACCTCCACACCCGGCCATAGTTCAAAGGCCGGAGTCAAAAACATTTTGAAATAGAAGAGAAGAATGAAAAACAAAACTACTCAAGGAAGAGTATAACTCAGGGAGTGTCCTTTTAAAAGGACGTGGCAATGCGCATTAACTGAAACTCTGCAGAGGTTATGCACCTGAACCCACGAGAAGCGTCATCGGGAACTACCGTTGTAGCCCCGACAAACTTACAAGACCCGTCCACAAGCTTTAACTGGCGTTATCCGTCCTCTAGGATAGAGATCCCAAATGCCTACGCAGTCGGGTCTTGTAGCTGTGAAGAACCTACCATTGATCAGGTGAGGTATCTCGATCTCATGTGGGGAGTCATAACTCTACACCACACTAACACAACACCACCAACCCACGGGTAAACAATCAGTCTCGGCAAGCTTCAAGATCAAGCCACTGCCCATACAGGGTAACGTGGTGTGCATGGTTGTCAACTAAGCGTACAAGGCTCGAAGTACTCGGTCCTTAATTGCCAGGGCAGGCGCTCTCTCCAACCTTAACGCCAACAACCAACAAGTCTCACGAAAAGATCCCAGCTCGGATCTTCCCGTTGTACCCGCAACAGGTACGCCCACAGAGACTTCTCAAAAGTCTCTCAGCTCCTCATACTCCATCCTGCCCTCGCTAAATAGTTATATATAGTTATTTACAAAACTCACACATTTGAAGCACAGCTCAAAATCATTTAACACAAATTCTATTTTTATAGTGATAATGTGAGGTAAAAAAATGCGACTAAGCATGGCTAAGCATAAAAATAAAATAATTATTCTAAAACCATCCTAGGGCTCATATTTGTGGAACAGTAAATAGTCACGGCTTAGAAATGTTGCTAGCATATTTTAAAATACTGGGTAGAAAGTGATCAAGGAACCCGGCTTGCCTGGTAACTCGGGATTGAAGTCGGGATCTGGGTCAACGAACTGAGCGGGCTCGCGGAACTCCTCCTCTAGAACACCAGCTAAACACAGCACGAACAGAGGTTAGACACTAAGTACACGACAATTAAAACCGGTAATTAAATCTAAATTGAAGCTACTAGGCTAAATGTGCACAAAATATTTCTCAAAAAATCCTACCCGACAAACGCGACGAGACAAATTAACGGAACAATTTTGGGAAACAATTGAGATCAAACGGAGTTTCCCAAAAATCGTAGATGATCTAGACCACAAGGAATTAGATTAATCACAGAACAATTAATCGCAACTAGATTAGCAATTAATCCATCAATTTATCGGAGAGGAAAAAAGAATTTAAGAGAGGAGCATTATTCTCATCGAGATCTGAAAAGTCGAGGCCGAAATCTAGAGTCGGAACTCGAGACTTGTAGTGAAGTCGAAGATCACGAACCAGAAATCGCGCTGGAGATTCGACAGAGGAAAACCAGAGACGGCGCGCGGCACGAAGTAGATGATGCGAGCTTCGGACCCGATGATGCAGTGAAGGCCGCGCTAGGTCCAACGGTCCAGCAGAGGCGACGCGGGACTCCGAGTCAAAGCGGCAACGCTGCTGGAGACGGAGAAGGCTGACGACGACGTGGAGCAGGCGATGGCAACGCGTGGCTCGGGAGATGGAGCAGCAGACGAAACCGGGGCGATGAAGTCCAGCGACGCGAAAATCCAAGCGATGATGGCAACAGACGACGCGGGCCGTTGCGGGAGACTCGGCTGGCGAGCGACGCGGGCAACGGCTCAGGCGGCTCGGTGACGGCGCGGAGCAGCGTCTGGAGCGGCGATGAAATCGGAGCGGGTCGGCGTGGGCTGCTCGGCTCGGCTTCCACGCGGGGACGACGCGATCTCGAAACGAGCGAACCGAGGCGACGCAGGAGAGGAGCGGCGTGTGGAGATGAGGAACGGTTGAAGAATTTTCTGGAAAATTGGGAGGAGAAAGAGGAGGTGAGGGAGTGGATAAGAATAGGAGAGATATTTATAGGAGGATTAGATTGGGGGTAGGTGGAAGAGGATAAAATTGAGAAAATTATTAAGAAAATTATTTAGGGATCTGAAAATAAATTTAAAATTTTCAGACAATAATTTAATACGCGGACTAAATTATTTCGACACCGGAACAATACAGAAAGAAAGATTTCAAATTAGACGAAACGAAATTCGGGACAAATGATTTTTGATCGGAACAGAATTTGGGATAACTCGCCGCTCTGTTAATTAAAAATTCTGGGATGTTTTTTTTTAAAGGAAAAAATTCTCGGATGTTACACTAACTCTCTGTTCCAACCTTCATATGCTGTTCATCTATGGGTCTCCACGATCAGAGATGGCGTCTTAGGGCCTGATGGTTGATCTAGGACACGTCCGACGATGCTCATGCCCACTCGAGGTTTCTCTCGGGCGTGAGATTCGACGGTCTTTGCTAGTTTGCTCATAAATTTGACGTTCTTCGTCACGAAAGTGCGTTTTTTATCCCTTTGCTGGTTCACACGTAAAACTAGCTACCTTTCACAGCGAAATCGTGATACATACCCCTTTTTTGAACCAATCAGGAAAAATCAAAACTTTCGGTTTGCAAAACCGGAAGTTTCGGTTTCAGCAGCTTCAGCGATCTGGTCCGTTGCAACCCGCATGACGGATCTTTGCGTCAACAGAAGAATTTGGTTTTATATTTACGCATGTAATATTTATTTCATATGGTGTTTTTTCTTGTGTTTGTGCAATTCAGCAACCCTAAATGCTGGGACAGGTTTAGCCTAGCCATTCAAGGCTGCAATGAGTCATTTTCAATTACTATGATGTAGTAGTGTTCAATTCTCCATGAATCATGTAATCTTTTGAATTACATTAAGTTCTGGTGGATTTTACCTTGAAGTCCGGATGTGATTTCAGATTATACAGCGACCTTGAGTATGACCCAAGCATGTTTTTTCAAATGCCAAATTCTTGTAAGAATAACCATGGAATCAATAGATGTATTAAAAAGTACAAATTTTCTTTTCTACATACACACAGTAAAATATCCTCAATAGAGATAGATTAGACTAGCACACAAAAAATACACCCAGAGTTATTCTTTTTTACAAATCTAACAGATGAAATCTCTCCATAAATACCTTTTACAAATCTAACAGTTGAGCTCTTCTGGATTTCTCAAATCTTGGACCCACACCAACTATTGTTAGTTAACAAAATATAACTACTAGGAACAAGTATATAAGATCCAAGGAAAGTTGTTGCAAAACAAAACAAATTTATTTTAATATTAATATATTATTTTTAAAATTAATATTTTTTCTTAAATCGTAGCATTAGCACAGACATTTGGACTAGTCAATATAGGTATTTAGTTACAGTTGCAGTTTACAGTCATTGGCTAATTTGTTATCTCTTGGAATTTATGTTTTGTATGTTGCACGAATCAAACTGTTCATCCTATAATTGTTGCCTTCTAGATTTCTTTCTAAAAATCTTCTCCAGCACCCATGGATATCAGATCAGTTGCATATGAAGGCTGTTGATAACATATATTGTTTATTGTTCAAGTCTTACAGGTCCAGGATACCTAAGTGAAGACAGCTGTTGTTAAGATCGTTGATCCGGCGGCGAGAGGGAGTTGACGCAGTGGTGCTCACGGCGCCCAAAGGGCAGAGGTGTAGAGAAAGCCCTAGAAAAGATCTTTTATGTTCTATTGCTTAATTTCTTCAATCACTATTTACACTTATTTATAGCCTCCAGAGCTAACTATAGATCCTATATTAAAATATCATATCCTATCGACTCGAGATCTTAGATTAAAGGACCTCCACAAATATAAACTCTAGACCCTATTCTTATGGTGACCTAACAAACTATAGAAGCTAGAGGCTGCTTATCTCCTAATAGCCAGCGGTGCACATAACATCTCTCCCCACCTCGATAATCAGCTTGTCATCGAGCTGAAAACTCGGGTAATGGAAAGCTTTGTCATTCTGGAATTGTGGGTAGTGGTCGGGGCTGATGACTATCCTTCTCGAGCTGCTTGAGGGCACTCACAGTCCATATCACAAGGCGCCCAGGGTGGCCATCAGGGGGCGAGGACGTTGGCAACATCAACTGCAGGAGGTTGCGAAAGGCATTGCCGATCATGGATTTACTGCCGTAGATGATGAGCGTGCTGCAAACCTAGACGAGAGAAGGGGCAGCGATGGTCACAAGCGCCGAGGTCTCCGTCGAGGTCTGGTGGCCCGCGTGGTGGGAGACAGCGTAGGACTGACGCTTGTTGTCCGATAGCTTGTGGACACATATGCTCCAGTCGGGACGGGTTGGTGCCTGGACGATGTCGGCCGGCGGTAGGCCGACCGAGTTCGTGGCCACGCCGCCCTCCAGAGCCTTGACGGAGAAGAGGGGATGGCTTGCTGCGACCATGGTGACTTCGGTGGCTTCTTCTGCTAGGGTTTTGGGGCGGCACGGCATGCTTTGCGGCGGTGGCCCCGTCGTGTCGTAGTCTCGCATCTCGTAGGGAGGCACTGGTGGAAGGGTGACAGCGGGCGACGGTGACGACGTATCCTGATTTTGCAAGATGGAGAGGCAAACAGAGAAATCAGCGACGGCGTGAGTCAGGTCATCGATCATCTTGGCCACGTCGTCGTAGGTGTGGTTCGGCAGCCACCTGGGGTTTGGCGCCCATAAGGGAGTCGGCGCCCAGGTGGGAGTCGGCGCCCATGAGGGGTTCGGCGCCCATGTGCAGAACGGCGGTAGAGCGGTGGTGGGAGGAGGGCCTGGCATCTCTGAATACCAAATGTTATGATCATTGATCCAGTGGCGAGAGAGAGTTGGTGTCATGGTGCTCACAACACCCAAAGAGGCTGCAGGCGTAGGGGAAGCCCCACAACAGATTTCTTCTGTTATCTTGCTTAATTTCTTCAATCTTGATTATACTTATTTATAACCTCCACTGCTAACTATAGATCCTATATTAAACGACCCTATCCTATCCACTCGAGGTCTTAGATTAAAAGAGCTCCACAAACTCTAGATCCTAATCATATGGTGACCTAACAAACTATGGCAGCTAGAGGTTGCTTATCTCCTAATCGGCGGTGCACATAAGAGCTGTGGTCATGCATCATGATGTTGATGGGGCTTCTGTAGGTATCCTTTCTCTTTGACAAGTCTTGCTTATATTATTCTGGATGTCCACTTGTTTATGCTAGGTTGTATTTTCTTTATACTATAAAGCAATTACACCATTTCTGACTTTAAATATACTTTTCCTGTCTGCTTGTACAAAAAGAAGAACTAAGTTGTGCACTTTTGTTGTCTGATTGTACACCATTTCCTCTCACAGATGATGTTATTGAGGCAGCTCTTGCTAGCTACTCCCTCTGTCCATAAGAACTAGCATTTGAAGCTCTACAGGTAGAGCGCTTCAAATGCTAGTATTGTGGATGGAGGGAGCTGTATTCTAAGGTGCAAATTTGTGTACAAGTGCAAGATCTGCCCTAGGATCTTGTGCTTAAATCAGGAGATCGTCACGGTACATTTGAAATTAAACGTAACTTCTAGAGAGGGAAAAGATCAAAAAGCTTTGGAAGAATGCCTATCGCAGATAGTGAAAGCCAATATTATATGTCCCTTCATTTGAGTTTGTCTATTGTACAGGCATGCTCGATCCAACAAAATATTAGGCGAAGGGAGGCTAGCGAATGCTCAATAGTGCTGGTGAGTCAGAAGAAGAGCAAGAGGCACATGCTGAACGGCATGTTTGGACTATAGCTGTCCTATTAAAAAAATTCTGTCCAGATCAAGGTGTTTTGGTAAAATGAAATGTTGGCCTGCATAAAATTATTTATTTTTGTGCCTGTTAAATATTGCAGCAATTACAGAAAGCAAAATAGGATTCTGGCAGATAGCGGCAAAATTAGAGAATGAAGAAGGTGCTTATTACTTATTTGTGCATGTTCAACGTCATCTGTGAAGTGGGCGTTGAAGGCTTTTAGGCGTCATATGGAAAGGCATATTGAGCTCAATGGTTGTGCAATATCATGTTACCACCATTATGAATTATCTCTGGCAGAACACTGACATGGAGATCATATTAGTATGTTAATTAACTATATTTTTAAACAACACTTGAAGTTTTTTCAACTATGGCATTCAATGTGTACTTTTTGTTTTGTGAAACACATATTGAAGGCTTATAGCCATCATTTTAGAGAAGCCTATTGAACTCAAAGCTTTTGCAATAGCATGTTATTGTTTACCATGTTAGAGATTATTTACAAATTTGTGTTATGTCAGACAATGTATTGTTTAGTAAATCACATTAATCTTTAGAGAATATTATGTTTTGTGTATCGATATAAAATGCATTTTGTAGCTGGCAATTAATGCATCAGGTTGATTTTTGCATACTTTATGCAACCTCATACGTTCACAATTATCCTTGGGCAAATTGTCTGTCATTGCCATCTTTGATAATTCTTCTCTCCATCTCAATTTATTTGTCATCCTACAACCATCTAATTTTACTTAATTTACTTTTATCATCGTCGCATCCGCAATCACAACAACAAACTCTCCACGTTACCCATATTCTCTAATTAATGTTCTCACTCCCATTCATCTCTCTCCTTTCACTCATCCTCACCCACCGAGGCAGCCTGCCACACGCGGTAACAGGGGTAGCAGTGTAAACCGTGTCCGGCTCCAGAGCTCCTTGGTTTTGATGCTCAGCACCAGGACGTCAACTAATACGGGATCGAGGGAGTAGCTTGTATATCATGACTTGCTACTGGATGTTTCTTTTGTAGACCTGATGACATGTGAGACTGAGAAAATGTAAAGCTCAAGCTAGATTATTATTTAAAACAAACTGATGGTCTAGGTATGCGTCACCAAGCATCTCAAGTAGTATATTATGCACAATGTTTTGTTCTCCATCTATATATCGATCCATAATAATGACTCAAGTGCTGCAGCACCGGTCCCTTCACCTCTTAAAAACAAGTAAATATTAGCTTAAAAAACTTAAAAATTTATCTAAATTTATTTGTTTTAGCACATGTCTATAGTTTAGCACCAAGCATCTTAGACTCCGTCACTGAAGTGATGCATCACAATTGCATCTTGTAGAAATAAATTTTGCATTTATGTAAGACTAGCTAGACTGTTTATGAAGGATCATGGTGGTATCACTTTATCTTCAATTGTATGAGTTTGATAACTTCAAAAAAATTAAATGAATAAGTTTATTTATTAGGTGTAGGTCACACATAAAAGCAGTTCCCTGCTTTGTTCCTCCCTACCTGCGTGGCTTGTCGCTACATCTCTGTTTGTTTCAGCTTTTTAGGATAAGCTTTTTTAAGTTAAAAAGTTAAAACAAATAAAGTTTTAAAAAACTAGTTTTTGGAACGTTGAAGCTAATTTCAGAGAAAATAAATTAAAACCTGAAAAGCTCACCCAAAGCTGCTTTTTTAACTTTTTATGCGTAAAAAAATCAAATATATATTGTAAAAGTCAACAATTATTACTCTACCAGCCAGCTTGCTTTTTAAAAAATTAAAAAGCTCCAGCTTAAACAAAGAGCTCTAATATGCTTCCCAAAGCTCTCTTCAGTTAAAAAAAAAAGTAAGGCTCTCTCCTCGTGTCACCGTAACGGTTTCTCAAAATGCAAAACGAAGAGAAATGAATTAAGCGGATTAGTTCCCCAAACGCGCTGCTGCCAACGGATGTGCTTTTCTCCAACGCTCCCATATAGCTACAACGCATAATCGCCCTTACCGGGGTGCGGTGCTTCCACCGAAAACGCATCTCGTCCGCACCCGCCTCCATCTGCGAAAACATCGCCCACCTCCGTCGGTCCATCCGCACCCGCCGCCGACGTCGTCGGTCGTCCCCGCCCCTGCTGCCGATGCCGTCGCTGCTCCTGCCGCTGGCAGCCTGGCACCATCGCAGTCACCTGACGTCGAGCTGTCCCCGTCCTCGATGTCATCGTCGATGCCGCAGATGGCGCCGTCCCCTGCCGCAGACGCCGTCCCTGTCCCCGCCCCCGACGCCGTCCCTGTCCGCTCCCTCCCTCGCGCCGCCTCCACGCACCCGTTGTCCGGGCAGTGAATATTGTCGGTGGCTGATTGCTAGCCAGGCCGCGAGATGGGCTTAAAATTTGGACTGAATGTCATGTGGGTATTGAGCTTACAACGCAACGATCCAACAATAATGCTCTTTCATTTCTCAGTTTAACAATATTTTTTAGGCGAAAGAAAAATTATATTAATTTGTAATTGAGTATATTCTCAAATTATAATCACTCTGAATTATAAAGCTAATATATCTAAGGGCACTAAGGTATTGTTCTTCATCGTCAAAGTACTCATGCATCAAGTTGCTTGAAATCTCAATCCCAGAACTGTATAAAGAATCGTATGAATGATCGCACAGGCGAATACTCAGCAAATGGGCTGAGAACATATGCTCAAAAAGTGGCGACCAACATTCTTTTAAGTTAAATTGAGCATAGTCTTCTTTCTTTTTCTTTGTTATTTCTTCTACCATTGAAAAGAAGAAAAATAAAACCAAATACTTCTAACCCAAATCAATTGAATCGATACGAGGGACATATTTTACTTACTAGCCCTTCATAATGGCCAGATCTAACAATGATAAAACAGAGAAAAGACCAGAGAAATTTATTCCACAGCAACAACATCATCCCTGCGTTGATGTCATTGTTTAGAAATCTAATTCTCTATGTTTAAAAAAGTTGTTGATGACATCATCATTGACATCATTATCTTTATCGCAACCGTCGTAGAGACAAGTTCATCTTGCATTCTCACCGTCATTAAGAGAGAAAAAGTAGGAGACATATCCCAACACTAAAAATCTTAGCATGGAGAAGACTCTAATCTATAACTAGATTTACTAAATTATTGCAACTGGCTAATTGTACTTGCTTGGAGATGGCCGGACCGGTGGCGGAGGCGACGCGACTCGCGTGGGGAAGAAGCCATTGTTTCCAATTTAATTAGAAACATAGATTGCGCCATAAAATGTGATATGCATGCGCATATATTGTTGCCCATATTTTTGTTTGCCAAACATGATAAAAAAATCACTCGTATACGCACGAATAATCACCCTATAAACACAAGCACACACACTATCTCCATGAGCAGAAACGAGAGATAGAACCGGCTGAAACGAACTCACTGCGGAGGCCTCGAGTCGATGGAGAATTTTTATGAGCAAATTGGATTTCTACCATTACAATTTTTACAGATTGAAAATATGCTATTGTAATTTAGTAAACCAGGTCACTACCATTGCAATTTCTGCCGAGTTTGAAATATGCCACTACGTATCTTCAAATGTCCTTTGGACCTACTTACAAGTCTTTGTATTTTTGTATTGCCGGAAATGACCCTGCCTGCCTGGACGCCTCTTCGATGTCTCTGGCCTTCATTTCTCTGCTGACTTATCTATTCCAATCAACACCAGTTCATTGTACATCCAAGGTTGAGTTCAGCGGTGGCGACCTCCGTGCGGAAGGTCCATGGCGGCGATGTTCACACCCAAACACTTTGCCGCGCTAGCCTGGCCGGCAACGTCCGTGCCCCAAGCACTTTGCCGCGCTAGCCTGGCCGGCGACATCCGTGCCCAAGATCGAGTCCTTCGGCAGCGGCGCATCCTGCAGCGCAGTGCGGAGCGGTACCTTGACGCGTCCGGCGGCATGGTGCCATGCGTTGCGTCGGCTCGTGCTACAGCACCGCACTCAATCAGGAGCCCTGCCGTGGGCGTTCAATTTGATAACTTTAGCACCAGGCTGTAGGTTGCACGATGACAGGGCCAAGTGTTGCATCAGACGAAGAAGCAAAAGAGCTGTATGTGCAAGTATTTCGTTGTGTCCAACTGGTGCAACTATGTGAATTGAATGAAGGAATTGTGTGCGTGTGTGTGTGTGCAAGTAGTATGCATTATTTTCAGTACTTTGCCAGTGAACAAAAGGGAATTGTTAACATCATCAGTTGAGACAGCATGAAAAGACCATCAGGTTAATTGAACTGCAGTAACATACTTCAACTTTAATTTCACAACCATCAAGCTGATATAATTCAAATTCACAAAATACATTCCAGTAGGTTCACAGACTACATTCCGGCAGGTTGCAGGTTCTCATATTTTATTCTAATAGATTCACAATATATTACATTCCACCAGGTTCACAAAATACTTTGACGTGATGCATTATAAGCACTAAACAGCGAGCCAATCCATAAGCTTCCTGACTACATTCCAACAGTTACAGGTTCCCAGATTTTATTCTAGCAAGTTCACAAAATATTACATTCCACCAGGTTCACAAAATACTTTTGGTGATGCATTACAAGCACTAAACAGCGAGCCAATCCATAAGCTTCCTGACGACATTCCAGCAGTTGCAGGTTCCCAGATTTCATTCTAGCAGGTTTACAAAATATTACATTCCACCAGGTTCACAAAATACTTTGGTGTGATGCATTACAAGCACTAAACAACGAGCCAATCCATAAGCTTCCTGACTACTCTCTTAGGAGGAGCACTTGCTGCAACTCGAGCCTTCTTCTTTTTAGTTGTCTTCTTTTTCTTTGGAGTCTTCTTTTTTTTAGGGGTCCGCTTCTTCTTGTTCTGGTTGTCACTTTCTTCATCTTGTCTTTTCCTGAACAAACAGGTTTGGAGATTACTTTGCATGTGATTGTACAGATTAAGTGCAACAAAGTACAAAAAAATATGGTTACCTCTTCCGAGGGGTTGTTTGCATCTCCTTCTCCTCCTCCTCATCATCATCATCATCATCCTCATCCTCAGAAGATTGTTCTACCAGCTTGCATGTTTTCCGAAAATGGCCAAAACCTCCACATCTTCAACACTTCACCATCTTTCTTTCGGGTTCAAGAGCTCCCTTGATTCTCTGAACTCTAGGCCTTCCTGGTCCTCTTCTCTGTTTAGGTGGAAAAACTATGAAGCCAAGATCAACAACAGGCCATTGTGACCTATCTGTCATTGTAGGAACCAAGCTAGCATATGCTAATCTAAATTTCTGCACCAAATAATATTCATGCACATAATCTTCAATTTTTATACCTCTGTTAGCACAAATCCACCCCAAGGCATGGTTACATGGCTTTCCTGTCACCTGCCACTTTCTACATGAACATTTCTGATTCACCATGTCAATTGTGTGCCTCCTGGTAACATTATCTGAATCAACTAATGTAATTTCTGCAAAATCATCATCACAACTTACAACCTTAACAATTCTGAGGTTGTTGCTGTCTTTATGTAGATCTGACATCACTTTTGGTAGGATACCATCTTGTAGTTCTCTTCTAGTTTTTCTTCTTAGAGCCATTTTCTCCATTATCATCTCCCTTAGCCCATCTACGAGCCCATGTAGAATAAGTGATTTCGATCCCTTAATTTGTGAGTTGAAACTCTCAGAGACGTTGTTGGTCAAATAATCACACTTGCTCTCTTCCGAGAATCCACACCTGTACCAAAGCCTATTATGATTAGTGTCAAGCCACTGGATAGCCTCTGGGCTTGTTCTATAAATCTGTTGCATATGCCATGTAAACTGGTCTTCTGTGTAGCTCCTTGCTGCTGGATACAGATGTTCAGTGAAGATAGGTCCGCGATACTTCTTCATGAAATTACCATAGAGGTGCCTCATGCACTCCCTATGCTCACATTCAGGAAATAAAATATCAATAGCATCTTTCAACCCCTTACAAGCATCGGACGAGATAACAAAACCAGTAGGATGACCAATAACTCCACTTAGCAGATTCATAAACCAAGTCCAATTGTCCTCATTTTCAGAATCAAACACAGCATACGCAACATAAAACAACCAATTTTGACCATCGACAGCAGTGGCTGCTGCTAGCTGTCTAGTGTATTTGCCAGTTAGAACAGTTGAATCTACTCCAATGTAAGGCCTACAACCTTGTAAAAATCCATCGACACATGGCTTTAAAGCAACAAAAATTCTCTTGAAACACATCTTTTTGCCTCTTTTCTGTAAATCAAACTCAATTGTTGACCTAGGTGACTTCCTCTCAATCTCAGCCGCCCAATTAAATAACAGTTGGAAGCTTTCATCATACTTGCCATGCATTTGATCCATTGCTAGCTTCATACCTGACCAAGCCTTGGAGTACTTTAGTGTAATCTGAAAATCACTTTCCAGCTTCTCTTTGACATCTAGTGGACCCTTCTGTGGATTATTCTTAATCCAATCCCCAGTCCTATCAGCCATCCATCCTTGTGTAGCCATTTTTCCTTCTTGCAACTTGGTTGTTGGACACTCATGATCAAAAGGAAGAACCTTTATCTGCATATATATACTAAAACTTTCATATCACAAGTAAAAGTGATATATAACAAATGTTGAATGAGCTAGGAAATGAAAAAAAGAAGAATCAGCAACACACCTGAATTGTTTTGTTATCGTGGAGCCTAGAAGCATGGATCCTCCATGGACACCCATCATGTGCACAAAGAGCAATGAATCTTTTTTTATCTGTCTTCAAACCAGCAAATTCAAAACCTCTCTTAACTGCATAATGCCTAATAGCTTTTCTAAAAGTTATTATATCAGGGAATAATGCACCCTTCTTAATCACTGGGTTGTCAGGATCATGCAACACATGAAACTCCTGAGGGTCTGCATCGGTGACCTCAGGCTCAACAAATTTAGTTAACTGACTAATTCGTGCACTGTCACCAACAACCTCATGTTGTCGCTGAGCAACAGGAGGAGGAGGGGGAGGAGGAACATAGATATGCTCATTGTTCACACCAACATACTCCTCATCCTTGTCAAACACATCAGGCTCAAGGTCATCTGCATCCTTGTTTCCAGGTCCTTCAGAATCTGCTTGTTTACATACAGAATCTGTAGAATCTACCACTTTAGATATAGATGTTACCTGACCTTTAATGGCTGGTTGTGAGGTCTCAATTGGTTTAGGTGGCAGAGCACACACAAGCTCTAAAGGAGGCTGATTTTGTTCAATTTCCACATTGTCGAACACTATAACAGTTAGGTCCAAATAATTTTCTAGTTTGTACATCTCGAACACTGAAACCAACTGATTATCCTTTGCTAGCCTCACATCCTTACCTAATCCTTTATCGAAAAACCACACTGTTGCAGACTGATTTTCTCCCCATGTAATTTCATTACTCAAAGTTTTCATAAAAAAATCTAGTGAAAAACTCCCTGAGTCAACAACCAAATTTCGTTTGAGACCTTTTGTGTATGTTCGCTTACCATTCAAGTCTACTGTCATGTAACCATGGACCTTTACAGCTATCTTAAACCAATCCCTACGTACCAGGCAACACAACAAGTCAAATCTAAATAAAAATTAAATAAGAAAGGAAGGTAATCTACCCTATTGTCTTGCACATCACCAAGTACGTGGAGTGGGGATGTGTTACTTACAGTTTTGGAGATCCAGGAACCCTCTGTCCCTCAATCTCCATTTCTTTCTACTGCTCCATCTCAGTTCAGTAGATGCACAGGATGGCTTCCATTGATCTCGGGTTCAGGTTTGTTGGGGAGCGAATGCAAGAAATGCCTTCAAATCCCTGCGCCGCTGCCTCTTTCCTCTAGGTTTCCTGGGGAGTGAAGCCAAGAATGGTACTCGTTCAATTGCTAGGGTTTCATCGGGTCATGAGGTGCCCGGTCGGTCATTTTAGGCAATACATAAATTAAGGAACATGTAAGTGGGTCTAAAGGGCACCTGATGATACGTAGTGGTATAATTCAAACTCGGCAGCAATTGTAATGGTAGTGACCTGGTTAACTAAATTGCAATGACATATTTTCAATCTGTAAAAATTGTAATGGTAGGAATCCAATTTGCCCAATTTTTAATTCTTACCAACCAAATACGTTAACCTTTCGATCTTTACCACTCAATTTATAAGCTTTTCAATTTTTACCATTAAATACGTTTTTCACTTCAAAACATACCATTTCTTCAAAATTTTAATTATTTTCACTGTTTTATATTATGTTAAAATAAAAAAAATTTGAGCTTAACTGATGCTAATAGTATAATAAACATAGTATAATAAATATAATGCATTATTACACAATATAATAACAAAATATAAAACAATAAAAATGTTAAAATTTCAAAGAATAGTATATTTTGAAGTGAAAAACGTATTTAATGGTAATGATTGAAAAGTTTACGAACCGAGTGGTAAGAATTGTCGATGAGGACATCCTATACTCCCTTCGTTCTTTAGTTGATGTCGTCGTTGACTTTTAAATTCAAATTTAACTATTCATTTTATTAAAAAAATTGATAAATTTTATATATTTTGATATAATTTGATTTATCATTAGAGTTATTTGAATCACAACTTAAATTTTACACATTCGAGCAATTTATTTGAATAAGACGAATGGTCAAAATTAAATTTAAAAGTAAATAGTGACATCAATTAAAGAACGGATGGAGTACGACGGATGTTACTGGCCAGAAATTTTGACCAAGGCATAAAACGACCAGGTGAATGTATATAACCTTTAGTTTAAACTAATAATTCCCCGGCGCGTTGCCGCAGGACTTTATGGATGATTAGATAATGATATGAAAAATGCAATTCAATGGCTATGAATTCCATTTATCAAGTGATAAATACAGTAAAGATTAAACATAAAAATATGTTAGCAAAGAAGTTATATATATTATAATTTATCATAAAATTTGAGAATAATTGTTCCTCTAATGCATAAGAAAATTGGGACGATTGATCTTATTTTTCATTAATTTTGCACGATTGATCTGTTTTGTAGACAAAAAAAATCTAGCATGATATTGACTTTAAAATATGACTAATGATAAAATGAATGGTCAAAGCTGATGTTAGAAGTCAACGGTGTTAATATTTTAAAATAGGAGAGAGTATATTTTATATTTATAAATTGATTAAATTTATAGAAATCACTGGTTAATGACTTGTTTAACAAACCCATATGTAAAGTTATATTATGCAAAGGGGGCAGGATACTGTTACTACCCGATCGGTTCCTTCAAATTGACAGGTGAAATCCGCAAAGGTAGCACTTCATAAAAAAAAAAATCAAAGACAACACATGCATCTAGTAGTATTACATGTCCTTCAATCCACAATCAAATCAATCCAGAAGATAAAATGTCGCTAGCTACTCCTAACAAATATAGCAAATAAATTACAAGATATTTTCTAGAGGTTAATTACCACAATGCAATACACAAAATCGATTGATCAAAACAAAGGAAGCGACCAATGCTAATGCCGACGGCGACAGGTATGTTGTAAAGGCACGTCACATTAAATTACACAAGCAGTTTGGACTTTGGCGCCATGCCTATATCGCTGTTCACCTCCGCATCAGCGAGATCCACCTCGCCGTTCATCTTCCCCGCCATGTCGTCTGCCGCCTCTTCCTTCTCGCCTAGGAGAACGAGGTTGAGTATCTCGAGCAGCTCGTCGGGCGCGACGAGCTGCGGGAAGTGCCCGACCGAGTCGATGATCTCGAGGGCGGTGGCGGCGCGCATACGGGCCTGCATGTACCGCCCGACGCCCGGCAGCGCGACGAAGTCGCGGGAGACGTGCACCAGGGTGCAGGGCACGGTCACGTCGTCCAGCACCGCGCGCTGGTCGCCCAGGAAGAGCATGCGCGCCAGCCCGTACGCCACGCGCGCGTCCATGGCGAGGAAGCTCCGCGCCAGCCGCTCCACGTCCGACGGGTCCGCGCTGCCGGCGACGAGCGGGACGAAGCCCTCAGCCCAGCCGCGGAAGTTCAACGAGATGCGGGCCAGCATCGCCTCGATATCTGACGCGTCGAACCCGCCCTCGTAGTCCTCAGAGTTCATGTACCTGCACGTTCAGTTCGTCGTCCGGCGCATATCCGAATGAGATTTCAAGTTAATTATCATGTTAAAAACGTTTTGTTTCTCAAACTAACTTTGTAGGAATCGTTATGTGTGAATAGAACCAACGCAGCAATTTTAGAACGGGAAAATATGAAAGGAACTGATGGTGCTGGTTCTTTCGGCTCTCCTGTCCAGAGTTCACTTTATATATATAATCGCTTTATTGTCACGATGGTGACTTGTGACTTCTAAATTTTGGGATTTATAGGGCTAGTTTGTTGGTTCACACTTAGATAACTTCAGAAGGGCGACCATCACCTGGGGGAGGCGCCGACGAGGACAAGGTGGGAGAAGAGGTCGGGGCGCTTGACGGACGCAATGCAGCCCACCATGCCGGCCATGGAGTGCCCTACGAACACCGCACCGTTCAGCTTCATCTCGTCCATGAGCGCCACCAGCTCGTCGGCGAACCGGGAGAACGTGTAGCGGCTGCGCTCCTGGCCCTCCTCCTCAGCTTCGTCGCCGGCGCTTCGGGAGAAATCCCAGTCGAAGAGGAGCACCTGAATGATGTACATGCACATATAGCTCAAAACAAAATTATGACGCCAGACCAATTACGAGTTCTATGCAACTGCAATCGCAATCTACTAACCTTGTTCCTGCGTGATAGGTGCGGCAGCACCTTGTCCCAGATGGCCTGGTTGGTTCCGTAGCCATGGGAGAGAACCAAGGTCCTCTCCCCTGACCCAACCATTCTTGAGTTCAGGTACATGCCTTTGAACTCACACACACACACGCACAGAAAGAGAGAGAGAGAGAGAGTTGGCCTTCATCTTGCTCAATGGCACTACCAAGAATTTATAGGGCGGCCTGGATGAAGGTAGAGAACATGTGGGGCCTGTATACATGTAAGCCTCTGGCAACATGAATTCCAAAACTTTTTAGAAATGTGCATATCTTTTCTATGGCTGATTATGTGTCTGCGTCAAGTATACTGTTTGCAACTTTTTCTGTTTCAAATGAACTGCGGAGAACATTCATACATATGCTGGCGTTTTGCTGAGTACGTCTAGGTTTGTGTCTAGCCAAGTAGAAAAACTACACCAATTAATTAATCAGCTTTTGTGTTCACTGGTCCAGCTTTTAGTGAGGCATACGTATGTGGGTATACTTCATTATTTTATTAGAACTGTGTGCTTAGAAGTTACTAACGTCGCTGATAGTAAAGTTTGTGGGGCTCCTAATTTGCCTCCATGAGAGGACAATGCGAGAGGGATGTTTGCATTCCTCTCCACACATGATCGTCTCCAGCAGAGACCGAAGAGCTGTCCAAGAGTCTTAAAAATGTGACCAATGTAGCCGTCTTGCGTGTGTGTGGCTACTGGCTGAGAAGATTTGACCATTCCCTTTCGAAAAAAAAAAAGATCTGACCATGGAAAAGTGGTGGTTTGTCGTTTGGCGGGGAAGGTGACGCCTGGCGCCCAAGGTACCACGAACTTGCGTCGTGTTAGAAAAGGATTCAGTCCGGCCACGTGATCCGACCATCGCTTCCTCACAGGAAATCAGCTTAATTAAGCCTAACACCGTCTCTGATAACAAGTAACCCTGCATGATTGCACAACTCTACTAATACTAGCTGGCCTTCACACGTACACATGGCCGGTCGCCGACCGCGAGCTGCTGTCGGTGCTTCCGGTTGGAAGACGCTTCCAAAAATCAACTTTTTGCGCCGGTTAATAATAATCAAGGCCTTCGGCTGCTGTCATCTTGGCACGCGTGCTGTAGTGCTCGGAGAAACCGTGACATATAGGAGCACTGCATATTTGCTCGACATATATAGTATTCCATGTAGCGAATTTTCAAATGCCAACAAAGTCAGATGCAGTAGATAAGAACAAACGTATTACGATGGGTATCATACCGACCACATATATGTGCACCTCGTGGTCTCCAAACAAGGCGCACCGACGACTTCCGGTGCCATATCTTATATATTTCGGTCTAATCTACTGTAGGAGTACTAATCAGCATCAATCAATATATGAAAGCCGATCGAAAAGGTCGCCGATGGCACCGCGCACCTAATCCGGCCCCGAAAGGCTTATTTAGCCGCCGTTAGCCAGCCAGCCAGCCATCCACACAGACAGGGCGATTGGTCAGAGCTGTCTTGTCTTCCACATGTGGCCTGGCCCATCGAGTTGTCTGGCGGATGCTTCCAAAACTCAACTTTTCTGCGCATTCAAACGCGCGGCCGGCCGCGTCATCTTCTTCGGCTGTTAGTGCCTGCCCGTGACTTATGAGACGGCAGGAACGCCACGCAAGTGTCTTGTGGTTTTGCTACTAGCCTACTCCTGCTATACAATATTCAGCTGACAAATAAGGTTATACTAGAAAATTTGCGCGCTAATTACCGCGCTTTTCGTGTATGTTTTTTTTTCATCACTAGTTGAAACAATATATTTAAAATTTATTATTTAATAAATAAAAGTATAGTTGTTTTGATATAGATGACAAAGTTCTATAAACATATACTCCGGTCTTAAAAAGAAGTTGTTGATATAGTCTTCAAAGCATAAGTGTAACCCTTGTTATCTATAAAATATTTAATAAAAAGTAGCATCGGTACACTTTTAAAAAAGTATTTTTAAAACAAATTATTTCTAATTTTGTAACTTAATAAATTTAAAATTATTTCTAATTTATATTGGCAATGTTTGATTAAAACATTGCGTCCAAAGCTACTATTTTTTTAACCAGAGTAGTAAGCGAGAAAAAGATTGAATCTTAGTTCTCATAGTAATTAAAGAGCATTTTTAGGAGATAAAACAATTTATGTTATCTTCAATATACATTTTCATAACATATAAAGGTCTTTAATTGTTGCATATACTTGCAAGACATAAAAGTAGAATAAATTTATAAGATCTTCTCTTATATCTTTTAAAATAGTTCTATTGAATCTATAGCACAGTAATCATGCAGTATTTTTAGGAGATAAAACAATTTAAGGTATCTAAATATACATTTTTATAACATATAAAGGTTTTTAATTGTAGCATATATTTGCAAAATATAGAAGTAGAATAAATTTATAAGAACTTTTTTTATATCGGCACGGCCGTTTATGCCTGCTCCCGCCGAGTAGAAGCACACTTCTACGTTGACCGAGAAAAAGATTTTTTCTTCTTCTTAATATCTATTTTTTTCTCCTTTATAATATCCACCATTATATTTTAATTCGACGGTTAATATTTTTTTTTTAGGGTGACGTGGGGCAACGAGCTATCAGAGAACGTTTGCGCTTTAATATATTGCGATGGCACGGCTGTTCATGTCTGCTCCCGCCGAGTAGAAGCACACTTCTACGTTGACCGAAAAAAAGATTTTTTTCTCCTTTCTCATATCTATTTTTTTTCTTTTCTAATATCTACCGTTAGATTTTAATCCAACGGTTAATATTTTTTAGGGTGACGTGGTGTAACGAGGGTTTGAGAGAACGAATGGTGTTTAATATATAAAGATTATGTGTTACTATGTAAGTATGCGATCGTTATCTGGAGTAGTTGTAGGTGGCGAGGATCGATCTAGAAGGATTTTGTCGTAGCAAAGCTGCATTGACCCTTGCGAACGGAATCACCTCGGTCACTCCAACGTCATGCTATTCGATCATAAGCACACAAGATGTCCTGACGGGTCAATTGGGAGCCGGCAACATCGATCTCTGCACGATTCATCGTCTTGCATATGCTCTCCAGGACTTCCGAGCGGCTGACGTTTCCGACGATGGTTACCCTTTTTTTTTCTTTTCTTTTTTGGTTTCTCCGACGATGGTTACCATCTTGCTCTCCGGCTTCACTTTGTAGGGCAGGACGGCAGGACCCCTGTGTGCACTGATGGGATAAGTACGGTAGGAAGATTCAGAGTATTCATGTCCGCGGTGAGTGTGGAAATATAACCACTCCCACAGTGTTCGTTGTTCATATAGTGTGGAAATATAACCTTGCCGCTTCGAGACTTGCTTCTCTACCTTCCCTTGCACAGCCGTGGCGGTGCATGAACACCTTCGATCTGCTGGGTTGTTCAAGAAAGAGTTACTTATATGGGAGAAGAAATAGCATAAAAAAGTTATTCTAGGGGTTGGGCACCTTTGGTTCAACATGCAGAGCTAGCGTCTCGGCTTCCTCGTCCACGTCTACAACAGGCGCAACCTGACCCAGATGGCTCCTCAGCAAGCCATTTCTCTCGCTACCGTCCTTGTCTTCCCTGGGTCGGAAGGTTCGTCGTGGGAACCAGCGCGAAACTGTCCTGAAACCTCTCGGCCAAGCCATATGGACCTCACTTCCAGCCTGAAACAGAAGGCAGTTTTATCAGAGCAATCTCTGAAAACATCGCTGCTAGTATATATAAACAACGAAATTTGTCTGGAGGACACCGTCCGTCCGTAGGGTGATTTGTCTGCGTGGCACTGTTCGAATTGATTTAAGCTACAGAACACTGCCGTTTGAAGTATTTGTTCTCAAGACACTGAAACGAATATTCTGAGAATATTCCTCGTGGAAATGTCCAAGATGCCTCTCTGCTTACTCGGTCCGGTGAACCGCTGAACCGGACCGTTCTTTTGTTTTCCCCCCATTTTGAACCGGAGTACCTCGCCCAAATGGCCCGTCCCTTTCCATTTCCCGTGCGTTCACTATCGCTCCCTCTCTCTCTTCGCCCGGTGACGAAACCCTAGCCGCATCGGTTCATCAATCCCCTTGCTCGACGCATGTAGCAGTGAGGACTACGAGAGAGGAAAGATGACCTATTGGACAAACTTAGACAAAAAATTATGAACAAGCTATACACCAGAAGGAGGCTGGCAAACAAATTGACAAGCAAAATCCTTCCCCATATTATGAAGCAGCTTAATGCACAAAGTAGAAAACTTGGATATGTTTTAAATAGAGGAAGAGATGACATTGCTGAAGTTAGTGGTGTGCACAAAGATTTGACACCTTGGAGACACTCAGTGGACTTGAAGAGTAAAGAGTGTAGCTGTATGAAATGGCAGTACACTAGGTTGCCCTGCACACATGCAATTAGTGTTGCAATGGCATATAAAATTCTGGACCTCGAAGATTATGTATAAAACACAGTGGCCTGCAATGGATATGGGATTCAAGCTGTGACCACCTGTTTTTAAGAGGGCTGCTGGTAGGCCAAGGACAAGACGGTTTATAGGAGTTGAAGAAGGAGGGTCAACCAAAAGGAGCCAAAAATGCAAGAGATATGGTCAGTTTGGTCATATGCAGGAAACTTGCAACGAACCTGTTTATGATTCTGATGCCCCTCCACTAGCAACTCAGAAGGCCAAAAGAAAGAAGAGAAAGAAGCTTATTGAACATGTTGTATCTTCTACTGATGTTCTGGAGCAAAGTATTGAGCAGCCTGTTGAACATGTTGTGGCTCCTACTGATGTTAACCTAACTGTGGAGCAGCTTCGACAACAGCAAATTGTTGAGTACTCAGCACCACTGGTTCCTGCCTGTACTGGAGAAGCTTCTGCATCAAAACAACCTGCCACATCAAAAGTATTAACTAGAAGGTATTGATACATATTTTGCTTGTTTTGACATATTTTGCTTGTTTTGACATAACTATATAGTGGACCTCTTATGTGTTTTCTGATTTTTGTAGCCGCAAAAAGTCAAAAACCAGTGTCAAAGAAGTTATCGAAGAAGCTAGGGGACAAGAAGCAACAAGGGTAGAAGTAGTGCATGGTTCCGCAGATAACTTTTGTGTAATGCTTCATTTTGTTGTCTGAAACTTGTGACATACCAGATTTCGAACTAAACTTGTATTCTCAGACATGCTTGAAATCTATGACATGCCACATGCGCAACTGAACTTGTTATGTAAGCAAGTTGTTTCACTTCAAATCTGAGACATGCCAGATTCTGTGAATGCTTTTTTATCAATGCTTGAGTTTTGTTGTGTCAACTGTATACATCATTGCGACAAAATTACTTCAACATTCATAGCTTGACCATTCATAACTTCAAGTCCGAGATAATACTTCAACATTACTGACTGGCTGTTTGTTTCATAAAACCTAGTACATTACTTGAGAAGAAAAGCTACAGCTACAAGAACAAAAGCTAAAATTACAACCACATTCATAGCAACTAGCATCTTTGTCATCTCTGTGGTTCCTACTGTCGGTTGCTTCATCATTTGTTTGCCAGCCTCCTCATTTCCTTTCCCTTTTAGAACACGCACTTCACTGTTCAGCGAGCCAACAGCTTCACTCAACTTCGCAATTGCAGCTCTAACATCAACTTCGCAAGATGTAGCTGAAGCATCCCAAGATTCAGGGTCATCCATGATTTCATTGTCCACCAAGTACTCTATGTACTCCTCCCACTTAAAGAACCTGCAAGCTTGTGGTGTCTGTAAACAAAGGCCTGGTTACTTTGAGTTACACGGGTATCATTCTCAAGCAACAACATTGTCAAGCAAGAACATGCATCGATATGCATAATAGATGAAAGGGAAAAGTGACAAGGATGATACCATCGCATTCTTCATGCATCTGTAGAACTCTCTCTTTGTTTTTCGCTGTACCAGCAACCAGCTGTGTAACAGTTTGTTCCGGATGACATGGACACTCAATCAGGGGGATGGGCCTAGCAGCACGAGTCGCCAATCTGGCATGACCACGAGAAGAACCAGAGGCTGATGACGCAGAGTTTGCCAACTCATGCCGCCAGTGCGTAGGGTTACAGAAAAAGTAACATCACACGCCTTAGATCGACCGAGAGAGTACGAGCTATAGAAGGGGAGACGGCAACGGCAAGGAGTACCTGAACACGTGAGGCCACCGACGGCTACAGCGACGTTGATGGCGACAACGGCGTCCGCACCAATGCGCATGCAGGCGGACTCCAGATGGAGGGCACGGGGACAGGGGAAAGTGACCCCTGCACTTTTCTCTCCGGTTCAAAACGGGGGAAAAACAAAAGAACGGTCCGGTTCAGCAATTCATCGGGCCGAGTAAGCAGAGGGACACCTTAGACATTTCCACGAGGAATATTTTCGAAATATTCGTTTCAATGTCCTAGAAGCAAATACGACAGTGTTCTGTATCCTAAATTAATTCGAGCAGCCATGTAAACAAATCACCCTACAGACGGTGTCCTCACAAATTGCCATATAAACAACCATCATCCATAATGGCAACCCCCACTCGGATATCATTTGTCACATCCTTTCGAAATTGTTGCTGAACTAGGAAAAGATGTCAAGTGAATTCAACAACCAGAGAACACAAAAGGTTTTATGAAGTAAAATGGGTGGTCCATGTACCCAGTACTTTGCTGGGTGAAACGATTAGGCTACCTGCAGGGAATCTGTTCTTCGATCCGCCTTGGTCAGCGTTGGGTAAGCAACACAATACGACTAGCTAGCAGATAATAGAAACATTTCTATCTAGTTACCCCAGATGAGCACATGCCGAGCCATCTGCTGTCTGAAAGGATGAACATTACATGAAATATTGTTTCAAAAGCGGCTAGAAAAATGGTATTAGGGGGGGGGGGGGGGGGGGGGGGG
>BCLF01000037.1:681831-709258 GCA_001602275.1 Zoysia japonica
CGCGGGCACCGAGGTGCGGGCGCGGGTGCCGAGCGGGCGCGCGGGGGCAAGTTTTTTTTAATATTTTTTTCTCCCTTCGTGCGGACGGTGGACTTAATTTCACCAGCTGCACTTAAACAACTTAGTGCAGCGGTAGAGTTAGAACTGTTGCACTAAATTTTTTATGCGGGCGGATTACTTAAATGTGTGTGCAAATTTTACAGACACACTAACCCACCGCCTGTAAAAACAGTTTTTCTAGTAGTGGAAACAAGGATTCGATTCACCATCACCATCGAAACACCAATTTTGACCACAAAAACGAATCGCTCTGGATCATTTTTTCACTCCAAAACGGACCTTAAATTTAATAGAAAAAAATAATGAATAGGAAAAATTTCTTTCATTCTAAAGGAGGCCTAAACATTATGCTGACATGAAGATGACAAACAACCATAGATGATAGAGAAAATTCCTTATCAACCATTGAAATTTTTTTAAAAAAAAACCATTGAAAAAAGTCAGGGTCCCTTATTAGCCAAAAAAAACCATTTTCCTTATTAACCATTGCTCTAAACTTTTTCTTTCCCATGTTAACCACTCCTATGAGTTTCACCCTATTGTGAAGCAAATTTACACCTCAACTCAAATAAAATTTTCCTTTTTCCTTTTGCAATCAGTGAACCAATAAATTGAAATAGTCCCCTTAAATAACTATTGATAAAAATGTTTTTATTCTTTATCAAATACTTTTATTTGTTGTTTGCTATACATAATCATACTTTCAAATTTAACAGTCTGTTGAAATGGTTAATTAATAAACTTCAATGAAAAAATATTACTTACAATAAGTGGATGTCAGTGGCTACTAAGGAATAAAAATTTAAGCCTAGTTGTTAATAAGGAATTTAAAAACTTCTGTTGGCAATAAGAAATCTCAATTTTCTAGTGGCTGGTAAGGAATTCTCGCCAGATTATAGTCACCATAAATAATGACGAAATAACAATGTAGAGAGAGAGAGAGAGAGAGAGAGAGCTCGTGCAACGGGTTGCGGCCAAAGGAACGTGTGAATCATCGAATGGTTGACTAAAAACATCATAATCGCGATATGTAGGTTGTTAAAAATCACAAACGTTCAAGTAATTATTAGGGACATTCTTTATCATTCCCTATACGTACCGGACAGCACATGCTCCGTCAAATCAATTGCGGTGGTAAAAGATGGCATTTGTATCTGGAACTTTTCTTCTTATATAACAGAATTTGTTTTATTTATTATGGAACTTCCAATAGAAGAACATTGTGAATGATAAAAAAGTAGCATCAAACAGTTAAAATTATTATATCCAAGGCATAAAAATGGAGTAATCAACCAGCAGAATTATAGGAAACACAAAAGAAACCATCAGGAAAATAGAGTCATACACGTGGATGGGCCAAATTGTTAGTGGACCGAACAGGCATTACAACCGGGCTGGAAGGCCACACTAACGGTGCGGGCGCCCATTGCCGCACGCGGGCCGGATGCGCTCCCAAAACACGACGGCAGATCGAAGCGACGGTGCCGGCCGCGGCGATCACATTCACACCGGAGCCGTGAGCTGCCTCGCCGTCTCGTCGTCGCAAACCGCCACCACGAGTTCACGCTTCACATCCGCGTCGAGGTCTCGGTTTGCACCGCTCGATCGAGGGCTGCGCTCCTGCAGGCAATGGAGATCGGCAGATGCATGGCCGTCCTCGTGGCTATCTTCACGGTGTTCGTGTCCCAGTGAGTGCCGTGCGACGAATTCTGGTTCTGCCGGCTCTCCTGCTACCACAGCTGTGGTACTGCGGGGGTCGAGGGCCTGGAGGCCTAGGCTGCGACGAACACTCGTGCTCGCTGTCTGTGCCGCCAAGCTCCCGCCTAGCAGCAAGATGATGCGCCGGCGTGCATACACCAACAAGATGATTTGTCATAGGATTTGAACTTGTGTGTGTCAAATTGTTGAAGTTCATAAAATAAATCCTAAATTGACAAATCACTCAAGTACCTATTTACACCTAGGAATCAGTCAAATCACTGATTCATGGATGTTTCTGTTGGAATATAAGTGAATTGCTCACTTTTACTGATTTTGTTAAGCTTTTGGGTCAACTGGTTAGTGCATATAACTTAATATAGTATCAAAGCCAGAGGTTTCAAGTTCGAATCTTGAGAGACACGATTTATTAAAATAAATTGTACCCCCACTTTTATTTCACGTTTGCGCCCACGAGAGCTGCACGTGACGGAGAGCGTTGGAATATAAGTGAATTGCTCATTTTTTCTCATCAGCTTAAGCTTTTAAGCTTTTGGAGTCAACTGGTTAGTGCATGCAACTTAATATAGTATCAGAGCCGAAGGTCTCAAGTTCGAATCTTAGCGGACGCAATTTATCAAAATAAATTGTAGCCTACTCCTAAGCTATGTTTGCGCCCACGAGAGCTGCACGCAAAGGAGAATGTTGAAGTATAAGTGAATTGACACATTTTTCTATCAGCTTAAGCTTTTGGGATCGACTGGTTGGTGCATGCAACTTAATATGGTATTAGAGCCAGAGGTCTCGAGTTCGAATTCTGACGGACGCAATTTATCAAAATAAATTGTAGCCTGATCCTAATCTATGTTTGCGCCCACGAGAGCTGCACGTAAAGGGGAGTGTTGGAGTATAAGTGAATTGTCTACCTTTTCTCATCAGCTTAAGATTTTAAGGTCAACTGGTTGGTGCATGCAACTCAATATAGCATCCGAGTCAGAGGTCTCGAGTTCGAATCCTGGCGGGCACGATTTATTAAAATAAATTGTAGCCCCACTGTTATTCCACGTTTGCGCCCACGAGAGGTACACATGAGAGGGAGTGTTGGAATATAAGTGCACCTTTCCTTATCAGTTTAAGTTTTTAGAGTCAACTGATTGGTGCATGCAACTTAATATTTTATGAGTAATCCTATTTTGATCAATTTGAGTCCAATATCCTGCAAAAAATTAGCAGTATATTCGAAATTTTGATTCGAAACCCAAACCACTGCTGCTGAAAACATGACTGGAGTCATCGTAGCTGAATCTCAACAGAAAGTTCAAATCGGCTACTAAAAACAACAGAGAACTGAGGCAAGTTCACGGCGAGAGGGCTAGAGAAGGAACCAGGAAGGGGCAACTGGCAACCCGTGCCAACAGGCAAGCTACCAGTGCGATGAGCAAGAAAAGCATGCACCCTCGCATCCCAGCATCTAGATCAGCTCACTGGCCGGAACAGATCCGGTTCCTATTTTTCCGTGCACGGATCCGCCAGCAAGCCGGGCGCCGCGGCGCTCATGCTTTCGACATGCTCAGGTGCAGATATATGCGTCCTTCCAGCCACGAAGCCATGCATCCCATCCACCCACCCATCGAGCTGCTCTCGGGTAGCTCACCTCGGACGATCGAGAATGGCAGGCTCCAATGTTGGGCTGCTGGTCCTCCTGGCGACGGCCGCGCTCCTCGCCACGACGGCGACGGCTGTCGACGACGAGCACATGTACCACTGGAAGTGCTTTACGTCGTGCAACACGAGGTGCCACGACGAGGAACACGCCGCCCCCGCCAAGCAGGTCGAGGGTGCCGGCAGCGGCGGCCTTGACGCCTCCGTCTCCGTCATCGGCGGCGGTGGCGGCCACAAGTGCAAGAAGGAGTGCCTGAACGAGTGCTTCGAGAACTTCCCGGTGCTCTGCTACCAGCAGTGCGTCGTCAGCACCTGCCTCTGCAAGCCGCCATGTAACTTTATATACGCATGTCGAGTCTCCCGATCATCCTCCATTGACTCAGCTAATTGTTTTTACTCTGTTCACGCGCTGCGTTCTTGTGTCCACTTACAGATAGCAAGGAGAAGATGGAGTGCATGAAGATGTGCTGCGACAAGTGCTTCCACCACGGGCCGGTGCCGCCCATGCCACCCAAGCCGACGCCGCCGAAGCCGTCCCCGCCCAAGCCCACCCCAACACCGTCGCCGCCGAAGCCTAATCCGCCAAAGCCACCCAAGCCGTCACCGCCGAAGCCATACCCGCCCAAGCCATCTCCACCGAAGCCATCGCCGCCGCCGAAGCCGAGGCCACCGTGTCCCCCTAGCGCCAACAACAAGGTGGTGGTCGACGGCGACGCCAAGAACTGATGATGGATACATGAATACCATAAATAATCGCTGCCAGTCGACGGCATAATACGTAGTACTATGTACGAACGTTCGTTCGGGTGGTTAAGTTGAGCTCGCAAGGTATACAAAACCGTATATGGGCGCAGCGAGTCCTGATTATTGATTAATCCCCATTTACTCTAATTAACGATGAGAAAAGCTATCTCTGTTCGGGTGATGTAAACCGAGCATAACCATATGAATGCTGCCTAATTATATGAATTTCGTCATGATGTATTCAAATTTTATCCTCCATGTAATACAAACTCCAGATATATGTATATGTGGAATTTACATTTGTCAGAGTTACCAGATGCTGTCATGCTGCGGTTGACTTCGGATCTTTTCTATTAAAAAAATGGTGCTCTATTTGGGCCGGCAAAAAGGTGGGCAATCTTTGCGCTACTCGCACTACAAATCCAGCCCAAAAAGTGAGCGCCTCATCAATCACGATTGTTTCATCTATTAGGAGTTTAGGACAACAAATACAGCCCAGTCCTTGAAATTTTGCTTCCCATAGAGATGACTAGAGGAGAAAAACTTGATCCTGGTTTCAATTTACCAAGCTAAGCAAGTTATCCTGAAATCAGAGTACCAGACAAGTGGGGAGCAGGGTTCAAAAAACTGTTGAAAAGCAGCCAATTTTTACGGTTTTCAATGAAACTGGTTCGGTCCGGTTTTCATCCAACCAGTTTTCGGTGAAAATCAGATTGGAGTACGTGTTGTAGCAAAAACGGTAAACCGACGGTTTTTCACCATCTTGAAAACCGATACAAGACCAGATTTTTAAACCCTGACAGGGAGTACAAAATTTAAACAATTCATGTGGTGACTTCAGCAGCGATGGCAAATTCCAAAAGTTTGGTGTCGTATGTTTCACTCAGTACTGCTTTCGTTCCTTAAAGATGGCACATGCATGAGGTTTTACATGTCGGTTACTAGGAGATCAGCATGGGGAGGGGAGCACGGCGCCGGCTTCTTCTTTCCACTACTCGCAAGACTAGGACTCAGGAGCTGTATTAGCCACTCATGTATCTTGTACTTAGTCTATAAATAGGCTTCATCATATCAATACAAAATTATCTTTTACCTGCGCCATTATTTCCTCTTACATGGCATCAGAAGCCTAATCCTAAGACCTGATCCCCTACCACTCGCCGGCGATGATTACCTCCTCATCCACGCCGGCCGTTACCTCTTCGGCGACCGGTGTAATCCCCCCCACACCACCGTTCACCGAGACTTCCCATGGATCTTCCTCTACCACTCCCATGTCTCACGCTATTCATAGCGCCAACATCAAATCCTTGATTCCGTTCACTCTTGACATGCTCGCACACAACTATACCAAGTGGAGCAAACTCTTTATTCTCGTTCTTGGGCGCTTTGGCATGCGCCCCCATGTTGAGGACGCCGACCCTCAGCATGACGATCCAGATTGCGTCTGTCAAAATGTAACAGTAATTACGTGGATCTACAACACTATCTCGGATCAGCTCATCGACATGCTCCTCAAACTTGAAGAGCCGACAGCTCACAAGGTGTGGTGCGAGCTGGCCAAGCACTTCATTGGTAACAAGGCCAGTCGTGCTGTCACCATCGAGTCTGAATTTCATGGCTTCCTTCAAGGTGATCTCTTCGCAAATGATTACTGTCATCGTTTGCAGCAAATGACGAATGCCCTGCCCGATTGTGACCAGCTGGTCACAGAGAGGGCTCTCGTTCATCAGATGATTCGAGGGCTTAATCTGAAGTTCGCTGTTTTGCGTACACTTCTGCCTCTTTTGCCGAAGTTCCCTACATTCCTGGAGGTTCGGGATCTTCTGATTCACGATGAAGCATCGCATGCTTCTGCGAGCTCCGCCGCCCATGAGACGGCACTGGTCATGAACACGGCAACCCCATTCACCGGCGCTCCAGCCACTCCGCGCACTGACACCAATGTCCGTCCCCCCTCTCATGGCACTGATCGAGGCCGTGGACGTGGGCCGTGGCGGACGTGGATGTGGTGGTCGTTTCTCCGGAAACGGTCATGGCAACTACCCACCACATCAGTCCAACTGGACTCCCTACTATGCGCTGTGGAACGCGTCCTGGAACACCCAGTGACGTACCGCGTGGACCGGATCCACTGGCCTCGGCGTTCTCGGTGCTCGCCCTGCACCACTGCCTGGCACTAGACATGCTTACTCGATGATGATGTTACCGCCGCCACCTCCTTCCACGACGCCTACACCGGCTTATGATCCTTCGGGCCTTATTCATGCACTTCATGCAACGTCGCTTCAGCAGCCGTTCTCCGGCAACAACAACGACTGGTTCATGGATTCCGGCGCCACTTCGCACATGACAGGAGATCCAGGTAACTTGACTTAGTATTCTTCTTCATCATTGCATGGTTCCTCTCTTGTTATAGTTGGGAATGGTTCCACTTTACCTGTTCATGGCACCGGTCACACCACCTTACCCACACCAACCACTACCTTTTCGTTAACCAATGTTTTGCATACTCCACATATTGTACACGATTTGATTTCTATTCGCCAGTTTACTCATGATAATTTGTGGTCTGTCGAGTTTGATCATTCTGGTTTCACTGTGAAGGATCTTCTCACCAAGAAGGAGCGTCTGAGATCCAACAGTGATGGCAGTCTATACCCGTTCATCAGCTCTCAGGCGCCCCCTCGCAGCACAGCACTATCTGCCACTTCAGTTGAGCTTTGGCATCGGCAGCTCGGCCACCCAGCGAATAACTCCTTATCACATTTGTCATCCCAGTTTTCTATTCCTCTTAATAAAGGCCGTGCTGTCTCGCTTTGTGACGCATGTCAGAAAGGCAAGCATATCAGGCTGCCTTTTGCATCTTCACAAAGCATTACTTATTTTCCTTTTCAAATTATTCACTGTGATTTGTGGACTTTCTCCTGTTGAGAGCTTCTCTGGCATGAAATATTATTTGGTTATACTTGATGATTTCACCCGTTATACATGGACGTTTCCCCTTCGTCATAAATCGGAGGTTCTTCTTGTTATTCGTGATTCTTACGTTATGATTCTAAACCAGTTTCATCTCTCTATACAAGCGATCTAATGTGAAAACGGCCGCGAATTTCAACTTGGCGCTTGTGATTTCCTTAGCTCTCATGTTATTGTTTTACACCTTTCTTGCCCCTATACCTCACTGCAAAATGGGAAGGCCGAACGCACCATTCGCAGCACAAACAACATTATTTGCACCCTTCTCTTTCAAGCATCTATGCACCCGCAGCATTGGGTCGAAATGCTTAGCACCGCCACTTATCTTCTTAACCGCCGCCCGTCCCGACCTCTCCATCTTTCTACACCATACCAGGCCCTCTTTCAACAAATTCCGGACTATAATCACTTACGCACCTTTGGGTGCCTCTGCTATACTAACACAGCTGCCATCGCCACAAACAACCTCTCTCCTCGATCCACCCTGTGCGTTTTTCTCGGCTATCCTCAAGATCACAAAGGTTACCGCTGCCAGGATCTCATCACCAAAAAGATCATTGTCTCACATCATGTTCTTTTTGATGAAGAGATTTTTCTCCTAGAGCATTCTACCACACCGGCTCCCACACCGGCGTCCGCCACTCCGGATCCGGCGCAATCTGCTCTGGATCAACATCTGCACCATTCCCGACGTTGATCCAGTTCCCGCGCATGTGCTCTCGCCACGCTCCACCGGTCCGCACTCAGGGGGGCCTGCTCCGCACGTTCCAACGGCTTCGCCCGCCTCGCCCGGTCCGCATCCGCCATGTGCCCAGCCGTCTCGCGCTCAGCCACCGCGCTCTGTGCACCCCACTGCTCCCCCGTGCGCTGCTACACGCACACAGCCCACGTCCACCTCCTCTTCCCGGCACCATGGCCCTTACATCCCATGCACACCAGAGCCAAGGATGGCATCTTTGTTCCCAAAAAGCACTTCAATCTCTCTGCCACCACGTCTCCTTCTCCTATTCCCACCTCCTACAAATCTGCACTCAAGGATCCCAACTGGTATAATGTGATGTTAGAGGAATACTATGCCTTAATGAAGAATAATACTTAGTGTCTAGTTGATAAACCTGCAGGTGTGAACGTGGTGTCAGGTAAATGGATCTTTTGTCACAAATACAATGCTGATGGCTCCTTTGCTAGATAAAAGGCTCGCTGGGTTGTTCGCGGATTCTCTCAAGAACACGGTGTTGATTATCAAGAGACCTTCTCACCGTCATCAAACCAGCCACCATTCGGACTGTTCTCAGTGTTGCCGTTTCAGCTGGCTGGGATATTCATCAACTTGATGTCTCCAATGCCTTTCTTCATGGCACCTTGTTGGAGACCGTTTATTGTCAGCAGTCGTCTGGGTTTCTCGATCCGGCCAACATCTCCAAAGTGTGCAAACTGATCAAGTCCCTATATGAGTTGAAGCAAGCGCCTCGGACTTGGTTTCTCAGGTCCAAATCCTTTCTTCTCTCAATCGGGTTTCGTGCTTCGCAGTCAGATTCCTCTTTGTTTATTCTCCATTCGGGCACTTCCATTGCATACATGTTATTGTATGTTGATGATATCATCCTCACTGCCAACTCCAGCCACCTCTTACAGTCTATTATCACCAAGCTTCGTCATGAGTTTGCTATGAAAGATTTAGGGTCTCTTCAACATTTCTTGGGCATTTCAGTGCATCGTGACTCGTCTGGTCTTTTTCTCTCCCAACAGATGGACGCTCAGGACATTCTTGAGCGTGCCCACATGAGCAACTGCAGCCCCTGTCTTACACCTGTTGACACAAAGTGCAAGCCATCTGCCCAAGACGGCTTACATCTATCCAATCCCACAGAATACCACAGTCTTGCTGGTGCCCTACAATATCTCACCCTTATCCGTCCTGATATAAGCTTTGCCGTTCAACAAATTTGCTTGTTCATGCACGTCCCTCGTGAAACTCAAATGCTTCTGCTGAAGAGAATCCTTCGCTATCTACATGGTACGTTGGACTTCGGTCTTCATCTTACACACAATCGCAGTTGCCACCTAGTTGCATGTTCCGACTTTGATTGGGCCGGATGCCCTGATACACACCGCTCTACATCCGGATATTGTGTCTATCTTGGTGATAATTTGATTTCTTGGTCTTCCAAACGGCAAAACACTGTTTCTTGATCAAGTGCCGAAGCCGAGTACAGAGGAGTTGCCAACGCCGTTGCCGAGTGTTCTTGGTTGCGCCAATTGCTTACTGAATTACATCAACCTCCTAGTCGGACTACTGTTGTCTATTGTGACAATGTGAGTGCCACATACATGTCAAGTAATCCGGTGCAACATCAGCGAATGAAACATATTGAGATCGACCTACATTTTGTTCGGGACAAAGTTTCACTTGGAGAGATCAAAGTTTTGCATGTACTGTCCTCATCTCAGTATGCGGACATATTCACCAAAGGGCTCCCGAGCAGTTTGTTTCATGATTTTCGAGACAGCCTGACCATCCGACAGCATTCAGGCTAAGGGGGGCTGTTAGATGCGGTTTTCACTCCAACAAACTGCATGGACACGGCGCCAGCTTCTTCTCTCCACTACTCGCAAGACTAGGACTCAGAAGCTGTATTAGCCACTCACGCATCTTGTACTTAGTCTATAAATAAGCTTGATCATATCAATACAAAATTATCTTTTGCCTGCGCCATTATTTTCTCGTACACATGCCGGTCCTTTCACGGCCATCCTACCAGACCACAGTTCAACGTCTTCCCTACACCCAGCCAGGAGGCGATGATGACACGGCGGGAGAGAGCGGAATACAACATGCCTGTGCTTCCAGAGGCGCTAGCAGCAAAGGAGGATGAAAGCGTTAAAATGAAGCGCTGGGATGGGGGCGCCCACATTGGGCTCACTCAGAGGTATGCCAATTCGGTTCAAGAACTCCACTGCAAAGGGGCAGCCTGCGATCAGCTTTGCGTTAATTTCAGGCCGCAAGGTCCCAGTTTTGTGTGCGTTTCAGTTTTAGATAACAAGTTCGATTCAAAAAATTCAGTTCCAACTCGGAATAGTTACCGGCACCACCTGATCGCAAGTTGCTGTGACAGACGAAGTCAAGCTTTTAATACCCACAAGAAGATTAGATTAGCTAGCTGCTACCCAGGACGGATCCATTTCTGTGCGTGTCATCCAAAGCAAAGAGCTGTGAACGATATTCTACGTAGTACTACGCCATTACAAACAGGATTGGGCCGCTTTTAGGATCTGACACGTTTTTCTTTTGGAAATGGCAAGAACATAATGGTATTTCATTATAAGGAGAAATAAAGTTTTTTACAAAAGCGCGAGAGGCGCCAACACAAAACGCTGGCATTCCTTTCTCTCCACACCGCCCACAGATGATCAAAATGAGGAAGGAGCACATTCCCTGTAGATGCACGGATGGATGAGTGTCTGTAAGGGCCGTGAACCAGCTTGCAATGTCATATTGCTGGGGTTCCAGGAAGATTGCTTTAGCAGGAGGGGGGATCACCGATCCACATAGCGTACCATATCTGATGGACCACAGGGCAATCAGAGAAGAGGTGGGCAGTTGTTTCCAAGTTACCATAATAGAAAGAGCAGAATTTGATATATGCCATTACAATTTTGCAAACTTTAAAATATAACATTGATATGTCAATGACAGATAGGACCCTGCAAGTGAATGAGACCTAAACTCGAATGGTATATTTTAAATTTCACAAAATTATAATAGAATGTATCAAATTAATCTTTGTTGTAACCTGTCCGCCGTTCAGATTCTGTTTTGAAGCAGCAACCAAAGGAAGAATTTGCATCTAGAGGGTGCCCAAGTCCTTCAAACCCGATCTGTGAACAGAGAGGTCGTGCCGCCTTCAACCTGAAGCTCATAGACCGATTTTGCCGAGTATTCGTCACTTTCAGTGCATGACCATCTGACCTCATCCGCATTCTGGGATGAAAGGCCCACAATCATGTCATTCACAAGTGTCCAAAGGTGCACAAAATCATCTAGGAGCTGTGCTGTCAAATTGTGATTGGTATCGATAATCCAGCGATCATTTGTCTTGTTTCGATTATCGGGTCCATGGGGATGACAGTGAAAGAGTCGGTGCCAAAACTTAGCTGCCTTACATATAAAAATTGAGAGCATTGCTACGTGCTACGCTAGAGGATTACTGGAACTCTGCTAACAGCATGCCCTTCGCTAGAGATCATGGGCATCTCTCCTCTCGGCGTTCTTTCCAACTCTTGCGGGCCGCTTGAATCTTTTTATTTTCGAGAAATTAAAATCTATATAATAAGTTAGACTATTTAATTTAAAATTTGACATTTTACAACTTTTCAAGTTTACAAATAAGCCTATCTCAAATTTTAGGATGAGAGACAGAAATAAATTCTATAGATTATTATGCTATAATTCTATTCTTCAATTTATAACACACTTTTAAACTCACTTCTCTACAATAGAAATGCAATATATAAGTATGACTAACAATAAATATATAAATATATTTTATATACAACTATATTAGCTTAATTAATTTATATTTAAATTGTAATTATTAAAATAAATTCAATTTCAAATATTCAAACGGACCCTTGGGGATATGCTGATGATAACAATTTAAAAACTGCGGAAGTAGCTATGCATATTTTATCTTGGAATCTACGCGTTACGTTAAGAATGTTAGGTGGCCCGGCCAGTCTACGCCGCCACCTTGCTGCCGCTCGCAGGTCGCTCGCCGCTCTCAGGTCGCTCGCCGCTGCCGCCGGTCGGGCCTCACGCTTCCGACATGCCCGCACCACGCAAATGGCGCCGCAGCACAGCTGCACAGGCACAACGGCCTGTAGCTAGAGCAGTGTATAAATCCCCAGCAGCTCCCAATTCTAAACGCATCTCCAATCCCACGTACCCATCGAGCGATCGGGGCCAGAGCAAAATGGCGCGCGCTTCCAAGGCGGCGCTGCTCGCCACCCTCCTGGCCACCGCCGCGCTCTTCACCGTCGTGGCGGCGCAGAGCGACTACGACCACCACGTGTACCGCAGGTGCTACAGGTCGTGCGTGAGCAAGTGCGACGACGACGATGACGACGATGACGACCATGACGACCACGACGATGCCGTCTCCATCATCCGCGCACGAAAGCTCACCGTCGTCACCGAGGACGATGATGACGACCATCATGACGACGACGATCACCATGACGACGATGATGATCAGCACGACGACGATCACCATGACGACGACGACGACGACGACGATGACGATGATGATGACGACGACGACTGCAAGGAGGTGTGCCGGGACGACTGCATCGACTACGTGCCCGCCATGTGCTACCGCAAATGCATCTCTTACTACTGCCTCCTCATGCCACCGCGTAAGCTACAGTTCGGCGAATGATAATCCAATCCGTCATACACACTCCTAAATTAAATCTTGCATGATTAATTACTGGTAGTAAAGGCTCATGCGGTGCCCTGTTGATGATACGTTGTTTTTTTATCACCTCGTTCTCGTCTGCAGATGGGTACAAGCGAGCGGCTTGCTTCAAGGGATGCGGCTACAGGTGCTACCACCACTACCATCACGGTCATCACCACCACCACCGCCATCACCATCACGACGACGACGAGGATGATGATGATCACAAGCCAACTCCTCCGAAGCCGACGCCGCCCAAGCCACCGGGTCCAGTGCCGCCCGTGCCACCGCAGGCAGGGCCGCCCGAGCCGCCGGTTCAGACCGCGCCTGGTGGTGTTCCTTCTACAGGGCCGGCCAACAAGCCTGCAATTTCAAAGCCGAAAACGCCGGCGCCGCAGCGGAAGCAGCGCCCTGTGCCGAAGCCGAAACAATCGGTGCCGGACGTGCCGGCGCCTGCAATGCCGCCCGAACCGGCAATGCCGAGGCCGAGGCAGGTGAAACAGATACCGGGTTCCCCCTCCGACTGGCCCAACAAGAATTGATGATGGAGACTCGGATAGCTTTTATCCGCTACGACATCCGTATTACTTAATTATGAGATCTCTATACACAAATATGTAACTACATGATGTAATGAAGTTCATCTTATAAATAAATAGAGCTTGTGTCTCTGTAAAGATATAAACTGTCACACGAAAGGGAAAATAAGTTGAGTGTTGACGGGAACTCATCCGTCCTAACGTCATCTAGGACCAAAAAACAAAGAGAAAAGCAAAAAAGCAAACCATCACCTGATAGATTATAAAGAGTCACATGATCATAGACACAATACTAGTACAATTCCTAAATTATTGTCGTTGTTGGCTTTTAACATTATCTTTGAATCAGCTTATTAAAAATATGTAAATATCATACTAAGTATGTTTTGTTATAATTTCTTGAGCAAATTTCACAAAACTACAGATATTTTATAAAAATTATCATAAAACTTCAGATTTAAGCTATAATTTTAGAAAACTATAGATTTTAGATCAAATTTATCATAAAACTGCAGATTTTGTATCTAATTTATCACAAAATTACATATTTTATACTCGAATTATCACAAAACTACAGATTTTATGCAATGTGTCTGAAATTCGCTGTAGCAAATCTGTAGTTTTCTGAAACTATGATTTAAACATGTAGCTTTGTAATAATATTCATAAAATACCTATAGTTTTATGAAATTTACTCTAATTTCTTTATCATTAAAGCTATTTGAATCATAAATTGTAATTTAACATATTGTTACTAACTTTTTAAATAAGACGAATGGTCAAAAGTTGGTGTCAGACAATTTAGAAAGAGAGAGTACAATATAGACAGGAATTGACTGTAAGACAAGTCCTAGACAATATGAAATCAATTGTAGTATTATAATGCATCATCTTTAAGATATGTTTAAAGATTACATTTGTTGCTACACAATAAAAAAAAATCTTTATACAATGGTCTAGAGACGGTAAAGGCCGTATATAGATGACCATAAACTGCCAAGAAATTAAGTTTTTTTATCCCTACTCTTTCTCTCATATATCCACATTTGCCAAGATCTTACTTACATGGACTCCCTCCAATTTTTTAATTAATGTTGCTGTTGACTTTTAAATTCAATTTTGACTATCCGTCTTATTCAAAAAATTTGCTTAAATATGTAAAATTTTATGATAAATCAAATTATATCAAAATATATAAAATTTATAAAAAAATTAATAAGACAAATAATTAAAATTAAAATTTAAAGTCAACGATGATATCAATTAAAAAATACCTCTTTCACCAGACAACGTCGCGTTCCACCTAACGGCACCGCGCGCACACTTCGCACGCGCCCATCTAACCGCCACTTCCCCTGCGGCCTGCCGCTTCGCCGTGCTGTCTCTCCCGTCTCTCCTCACGCGCCCGGCGTGTTCGCAGTCGCCTCCACCCTTATGCGCGCGCTTCCATCAAACATAGACAGACACAGACACAAGCGGTTCGATCTCGCAGTCTGTTCGAAACCGAGTGGGAGCGAGCGAGACGTCCGAACGCGCGGCGCGGCGGCGGACACAAGAGAGAGCGAGAGATGACGGCTTCCGGCGGGCGGGTGGTCGCCGCACTGGCCGCGGCGGCGGTGGCGCTGACACTCGCGGGCGGCGCGACCGCCAACTGCTTCGACTACTGCTTCAAGAACTGCGTCGGCAACGACAAGTCCATGGCCGACTACTGCAACTACGCCTGCGACAAGACGTGCGAGCCAGGGGGGCTGCTCAGTCTGCAGCGGCCGCTCGCCGCCGCCGTAGGAGGCCTCTCGCTTCGTTGCCAGATCGACTGCGTGAGGTGGACGTGCGGCGGCCCCCTTGGTAAAGGTATGTACAGGCAGTCCAGCGCCAGGAACAAGAAGATGCTGAGATTTCTCTGTCGGCGACGAACGAATGACGATGGAGGTAGTCGATCTCGACCATGTCGTGCGTGCATTTTATGAACATTCTTCATGGTTGATCGGCAGATCGCGAGGACTGCTACCACGAGTGCTTCGACGGATGCAAGGCCGAAACCGTGCCGAGGCCTCTCCACGCCGGCGTGGACGCAGGCTCAGATCCGGTCTGGGAGACGGAAACGGGTGACGCCGTCGGGCCGGCGTCTGTGCCAGACAACCATCCCTTCCACGAGAAACTGGACGCCGTCGAGCCGGACAGCCCCTGATCATCGTCGGAGACTCGGAGAGCGAGGGGCCCTCCACCCGCCTTCTGCACATAACGTTCCGATCGAATAGATTAATTAGTGTATGTTCAAGTTCCTTTCTTCACAAAAAACAAAGAGGCACAGTTTATGCATGGGTTTAATATCACTGTGGCTTTGTAAGTTTTCATGTTCGAGCGAACCAACTTTTCACACGACTGAAACTGTATGCGAGCTCTGTGTTCCACTTCGTCAAAAGCAGGATTGTTTGATCACGAAACACGAATACCGATTGCCATCGGCCAACTAGTTCCCCTATGCAACGACAAAGTAGTACTCTCTAAATCTCAAAATAAATGATTTATGCAACGATAAAGTAGTACCCTCTATATCTCAAAATAAGTTAACTTTTTAAAATCAACAACAATTGATCACTTGTCTTATTCAAAATATTTACGAAAATACAAAAATAAAGAAGTCTAAGTTTTAAAGTACTTCTAATCATTTCACAATAAAATAAATAATTTTTCAGAATTTTTTTCTAAAAAAATGAATGGTCAAAGATAAATTTTTGAACAATTTAAAATGACATTTATTTTGAGACAAAGGGAGTATTACTCATGTTTTTTTTCCCATCTAACTTCGTTTTAGAACATTTATCTTACTGATAGGTGTGAACTTGTATAAACTAGTGGCAGTTCGTTGCACATAACGTTTTATAAAGATTAATAAAACCGGTTCCAAGCAAGGGCTAACCATCGATGTCAGGATGTCATTGTGAAATGGGGGTATGCAAGCAGTAGGAATAGACATCCTTCTTTCATCCTTGCCAGTTGCCACTAATACATTAACAGTTTGGGAGGCTACAGAACTGAATACTAAATATATAAATAAATAATACCGTTCAATATAAGCATTTCTACGCTTTCCAATGCTTCGCTACTGGCTGCCGCGCCTGTGCACCGTCTCCAGCCGCGGCTGCTGCTGCGAGAGTTGCCGACGATCAGCAGCCGCGGCAGCTAGAGGGACGCATGAGGGGGCAGGAGTACGATGATGGGAGCAGGTTGAGGGCGACCATGGCGGGCGGCGGCGCTGGAGGTCCTCTGAACGCTGCGGCCAGCGAAGATAATCTTATTTTTTTAAAAAAGAAATAAAAGAAATAAAACGTGGGCCGATGCGGAGCTAAATTGGGCCGGCTAATGGGGCGGTCGATGCCCTATTTTTGCTCAACCCGATGACCATATCACAGGCCCCTAAAACTAGGTTCTGTTCCATTTACTCTGCCCATTATTGTTTTTAAAAAAATTAAAAACTGTCACATCTCAAAATTTCAAATTAAGAAAAAAGGTTAAAAATGATAATAAAAATATTTGTAGAAATTCTTTTCTTTTTAGGTGAACCTAGTTTTTCTAACCCCTTTTAAAAACTTTCGAAAAAAATAAAACTAAGCTAGAGCAACATAGCAAAAAGAGAAATTTCAAAATTTAAAATTTAATTTGTCAAGTTTTGATTTTTTCTGATTTCTAGCTTGGATCTTTTGGAACTCTGATTTTGTGTTCACATCCACGAAACCCGATTTCGTGTCCATATCCGCGAAACCCCGATTTCGTGTCCACATACACGATACCATGAGCCCAATCATCCTATCCTATCCAAACTTCATATTTTTGTTTGGTGTCCTTTTTTTTTAGTTTCATAGCTTTTCTTTAATAGTTTTATTGTGACTATTGTTTGTAGCTGAAGAAGAGCTCGAGTACGAGGAGGAACCTGAAGAGTTGGAGTACGAAGAAGAACCCGAAGACGCCGTTGAAGGCAAGTCCTAACACCCCCCTTGAACCACTTTGAACCTATTTTTACTGATGCACCTATAGAAACTAAATGCTTGCCTATGTTTTAAAATGTGTTAAACGTTGTGTAATACCTACTTGATTTTAGGTATTTATATTTATGTCAGTAACTTGCTGTGGTTAATATAAGTACTACCTTGTGAGCCAATGATGACGCACCCTTGTTAACTGTAGGACTTCTGTTCTTTAAATATTTTTAATGAACGAAAAGTTGCCTTGATTAGAAAATGCTAAGGACCCCTATTGCGGTACCTCATACCGCCACTCCTTATATCACTCTTTTACAAATGTGTTAAGTCGTGTTTGGTGGTGTGAGTAAAATAAAATAGGCTGCGCATAGTGAAACTGGTGTTAGGTGAAGAGAGTTATTCCGGTCGTGAGGTGAGCCTCACTTGAGGTGATGGTGATAAGTGTATAGGCTTCGGTGTAGTTCACCTGCCGTGGATGAGTCCGCCACCGCTGCCATATAAGGATCGGTTCATTAGTCCTCAACTTAGCAATTTCGTGCAACCAAAGAACCTGTATATTTTAAGCGGGACTTATCCCCGCTATGTAGGTTCTCCACGTTGAGCCACTAGGAGGTCGAAGTGACACAAGAGGCTAGGAGCAAGGCGTGAGATAACTCGCTGTCCGGCTTTCAACCATGTAATTACCCACGTCATGGGACCGTAAACCCACGGATATGGCCTTTGGTTTCGTAATACCCGGTGTTATAGGGAACCAGGAAAAGACGTGACTGTGATAAATCTTCACGATTCGGCTCCGAGAATATACCGTCGCGTCATCGGGAGTGAAACCCTGACGAATAGCCCTTAGATGCGTCTTGAGTGAAATCTGTGAAAACCTATGTAGTTGTGGGGTAAACATTATGCAACTCTGTTGATCAGGAGTAGCATGACCTGTGGGTACAGTGTACAACCTCTGTAGAGTGTAGAATCCTTTCGGATAGGCCGTTGTCACGGCAATGGCATGCTATTTGTTCGAGTACCCTACGATTATTTTTCTCTTATATCCTTGACGTGTGAGTGGGTGTAGATGCCTGTGTTTTGAACATGTGTTGGCTGTGTGTCGAGGGTCTGTATGGAAGCGTGCTAGTGCCTATTTAAAATTTAAGAACTGATGGAGGGAGTGAAAGCCTTCCTCAGGTCTGCCCTACTAAAATAAGACAAAAGATGTTTTCTTTCGAGTTTAAAAATCTATCCATTAAGAAGCTTTCCGAATAGAAATGAAAACCTCGAGCCTTCTCTTGTTTCGCTTCTGCGAACCCTAGCTCTCCTACCGTTAGTACTTGCTGAGTAATTTCGTACTCACCCTTCCCTCGCTGTTGTATTGTTCAGAAGATGAAGACGATGAGGATGATACCGACTACAAAGAATAGAAGTCCAGTTCTTCGCTCGAGTTTGTCTGTGGTGTAGTGTTAGTCTTCTAGTAGTGTGATGTATGAATAAAGTCGCTGCGCCGACTTGATGGTTGTAATATGGACTATGTTTGTCAAACCTTTTCGAAAAATTGTAGTATGTCAAACCTGTATGTGTAATAATACCGATTTGTTTTTAATGTACGTATCAACAACCAATACAAGGATTAGTACTTGTGACAAAAGATACTCTTTTCTGGAAGGGGGTCTCATAAAAACTGACTGACCCTGAGCTTATCAGTTGAGCACATGTCACGGAGGTAAGTTACTGATAACCGATTCTAATCTAGTTCGTACAAAATTCGACGCACATGTAAAACACCAACCCATCCCTGCTCCCTCTCACCAGTCACCAGAAAGAAAGGCTGACCAAACAAACCGTAACAAACGAAGCGCCGATCGCGCCGCGTGTGCAAGAAGTCAGAGCGAATCGCACTAAAAAACCAGGCGAACCGAACCCTGCACATGGGCTCCTTCTGGTCAGGTCGGTACGGTACTTGCTCCTAACCAGTCTGTCCTGCTGCGCGAACATCACCACCTAATCGAAATTCGTCACTTGCGCCGCGCCCCCAATCTGTTGGCCGCGATCGAAAAAGCAGAAATCTGTGACCGTATCCCAATTTCGGTCCCAAATACCACCCTGCATTGCATGACTATCTCTCTCTCAGATTTAGAAGAATCTGACATGGGCAGCTTCAGGACTCGTATCAGTTAGTAAGACGTCAGCTATTCAGAGCTGTGAGAGAGAAAGAGAGATTCATAAGACGATGAATTGCAGGAATTGCGTCAAAGTCTGTTTACTCCATCAGTATAATACAGCTGTATATTAGTCAAGAGTTTGGTTATTTAGTCGTTAGCGGCGTCTAATAACAGCTGATACTCCTACTAAAGTCGTATGCACGTCGGCGTTCGTGCCGCCCCTGTAGGAGTAGACCATTATTCATGCCGAGTTGTCTGCGCAAGACGTGGGTTCAGGTCGAGACCAGCGTCTAATTTGGTTTACCATAATTATTTGTTTGTTCCTAGGAACTAATCTACGCAGTGCTAGCGAATCCATACTCCATCGGTTCAAGCGTGCTATTGAGCTGGCAGTGAAATTTAAAGAATTCCATCCAGGTTCCATTCAAAAAGAGCGAGAGAAGTCCGTCCAGCTAGCGAGATGCCCGGCGGCCGGTGCGCGTCTCCAGGCAACCCTCCGTGCTCCGTGTGAATCCGGCGACGATATGTCAACCTTTCATCCCGGCTCCCGATGCTGCAGATGTGCAGATGAATGTTGTGTTGTTGCGACGACTTGAACAGCGTATCCATGGCGATGATGGTCCCCCGCCGCGCTGCTGTCTCCAGCTGACTTCTTTTCGGCCGGCTTCTTCGTTTTCGGATTGCCAAGCTTGAAGATTCTGCCGTGTTCAGATTAAATTTTGCAGACTTTGGTTGCAACCAGATGGCTAGGAGCTGTTCCAGCACTGAAGCAACCTTTAGCTGATAGTACTCCATTGGAGGGTTGAGAACCTGAGATCATACATAGTACTGTACAGCAGGATCGCATTTCAAAACTGATAATGGGCTCTGGGGACATCAAAAGTTGGAAGATCGAAGTAGAACTTGTGAAGCTTATACGCATTGTACAGTGTATTTTTGATCCGTCTGCTTACAACTTAATTACAACATCTGCTCTCAGTATTTGTCCCTTCTCTATCATTTCATTCACAGCGAAGAATTTATACTCAATCAGAACAAGCAGTAGAAATTAAGTAGGAAAAATCAAAGTAAAAATGGGAAGGAAAAAAATAGAGGAGGCACCGAGGTTCGTATAATAACCTCAAGGATGAATTCTGCAACACTTTTTACCACAACGAATTAATAATTTATGATCACAACGTATAAAAATTTTGTCGAAAAGAATCAATTTTTATGGTTCCTCTGTGGCCGGCGGTGGCGGCGATGCGTAGTTCCAGACCGGCAGCTTGTACAGCGTCCGTGGAGGTGGCGGCGACGAGTACTTGGGGACGCTAGACGGCGGCGGCGGTGACAGGTACCGGTCCTCCGGCGACACCTCGTAGGATGGTGGCGGCGGCGACTCTTGGTATGACGGAGGCGGCGGCGATTCTTGGTGTGATGGAGGTGGTGGCGACTGGTATCTGTCCTCAGGTGAAACCTCGTAGTAGGGTGGTGGTGGGACCTCGTGGTAGGCCGGAGGTGGCGGTGAGAGGTACCGGTCCTCTGGTGATACTTGGTAGTAGGGCGGCGCGTAGTACGGTGGTGGCGGTGATGGAGGAGGAGGTGATGGAGATGGCGGAGGTGGAGATGGTGGCGGTGGAGAAGGAGGAGGAGGTGATGGAGATGGTGGAGGTGGAGACGGCGGTGGGGGAGAAGGAGGAGGAGGTGACGGAGATGGAGGTGGAGGAGACGGTGGAGGAGGTGAAGGTGGCGGAGGAGACGGCGAAGGTGGTGGTGGTGATGGCGGGGGAGGGGATGGTGAAGGTGGAGGAGGAGATGGTGGCGGTGGTGAAGGTGGTGGTGGAGATGGCGACGGCGGAGGAGGTGACGGTGGAGGTGGAGGCGGCGACGGCAGCACAAACTCCTTGCACCCGAGTGCGTCGCAGTTGACGGGGTGATGGCTCTTGAAGAATTCGCATTGCTCTGGCGACCTCTGGTCGGGGCGGTACGGGATGCAGTTCCGCTTGTCGTCGACGTTCTTGACGTTGAGGCACACGGGCGGCTCGCCGGTGATGTAGTTGTACGAGTAGGTGAAGTTCTGGAGATTCGGCAGGTGGCAGATCCCCTCCGGCACGTCGCCGACGAGCCTGTTGTGCGCGAGGTTGAGCTGCTCGATGCTGTGCAACCTCGCGAATTCTTCGGGGATGGAGCCCATGAGCTGGTTGAAACTGAGGTCGAGCACGGTGAGACCCGTGAGCATGCCGAGCTCCGCGGGGACGCAGGACTTGAGCCCCGTGTTGAGCAGAATCATCTCGTTGAGCGTCTCGGACATGTTGGCGATGGACGCCGGCAGGCACCCGCCGAAGTCGTTGTTGGCGAGCACGAGCACGGACACCGGCGAGTTGCCGACGTTGTCGGGGATCTTGAACCTGAACCTGTTGGAGTTGATGAAGATCGCGTCGAGCGGGCGGTCGAAGAGCTCCGCCGGCACGGTGCCCTCGAAGTCGTTGTACCGCAGGTCGAGGTACTTCAAGCTCGGCATCCGGAGCACGACGTCCGGGAACCCGCCGACGAACCGGTTGTTGCTGAGGTCGAGCTCGTGCAGCGCGCGGAGCCTCTCGAGCGACCGCGGCACGAGCCCGCAGAACCGGTTCGAGTTGAGGTGCAGCACGGCGAGGTCGGCCAGCAAGCCGAGCTCCTCGGGGAGGTGGCCCGCGAGGTCCGCGTGGTTCAGGTCGACGGCCGCCACCACGGTGAGGTACGCGTCCGCCGGCGCCGGCGCGCAGAACACGCCGTGGTACGCGCACACGTCGGGCCCGGTCCAGGACCCCGTCACGTTGTACGGGTCGGAGAGCACGGCGCGCTTCCACGCCTGCAGCGCGACGTACGCGTCGCGGAGCCGCGTGTTCGGGAACGTGTACGACGGGTCGACACTCGCGCTTCCATAGCCGTTTCCGCCGTTGTTGGTGGTGTACTGGAGCAGCTGACGGCGCCGGATGCGCGCCTCGTCGCCCGCGCTCAGGCCGCGGCTCACGAACGCCGCGGCGAGGAGCTGCGGCGCGAGGAGGAGGACGAGGAGGAACATGAGGGCGGGGAGCGTCCAGTGCGCCGTCATTGCGGCGCGCGCATCGGGGGAGGGGTGGATGGCGCGGGGCCCTGAGTGTGAGGAGGCTGTGTGATCGAGGAGAGGTGGGAGCGGCGGAGGGATGGATGGTGGAGCTCTGGGGCAGGGACGCGGCGGGCTATATCGCGGGCGCCGGGCGGGAGCGCGGGAGTATAATAATGTTTTCTCGGCGGATGGATGGACGGCTGTGATTGGAGAGTGGTTGGTTGCGTGTCCGCGTTCAAATGTGGGGTGCACTGGCACAGAGGACAACAGGAGTTGCCTTCCATTACGGGTTTCCAGGGACTGGACTGGATCGAGCTGTTGGGCGATTCGAACCAGCCAATTATGGTCGAGTTCCCCTCCAGTTCTTTCAACAAAAAGAAAAATTATGATCCGAGTTTGGGGCCAGTTTGGGGCGTCGACGCCTGGGAAGCGGAGCCTTGGAACAGAAACGCAACGTGCAAGCATCGATGGATCGACGAGTCCGTTCGTGCCCTCGGGCCGATTCGCCGAACGCTTCGTGGGACTCCACTCCACTTCTCCCTGACGAAAATTTCTACACTCGGCACCAATTTTGCTGCTTGGTTTTGCATCCCCTGGTTTGAAGTTTCTAATTTATCACATAATTAATTATATTATATAATTACATAAATATGTAATTATAATTATATATTATAATATAAATATAAATATAATTATATTACATAATTACATAATTATACAGTATAATTAATTATACTATATAATTATATAATATAATTATAATTATATTATACTTATACATATAATTATATAATTACAATATTAAGATATCTTATATTATAATTACATAATTATAATATATATTATATATATTATAATAATATATGTAATGTATATATATATAATAAGTGAACAATATAATGTTTTATGATCAATTTGCATATAAATTGTCTTGCAGTTTCACAAACTCACAGCTACTTTAAGTCAAACGGCTTTCAGCTTTCTAACAGCTCATATTTTACAGTTGATTTTTTACAGCTCACAACTCACAGCTTAACCAAACACACCTAACTCCATCTGGTCTCAAGCAAGGTTAACGAAACCGTTCGGTGCAGTAAAACCGGTCGAGGCCGGTATTCAAACCGGTCAGAAAACCGGTCAAAATTCAAAATTTAAAATTGTGAAGTTCACCGGTTTTCGAACCAATAAACCGGCCAATATTACCGGTAAACCGGCCGGTTTGGCCGGCTAGCCGGTCGGTTTCAGGAGAAACCGTTGAGGCGGTAAACCGGTGGTTTTGGCTGAAAACCGACTAATTTCGGCGAAAAACCGGTCAACAAACTAAAAAAACGAAAAAATGTTAAAAAATTCGGAAAAAATAGAAAAAAATCTAAAAAATTTCGGCATGACTTTTTCTAAATTTTTGCAATACATTTACACAATGTATACTTTATCAATGCGTAATAAACACGCAATTTGATAATATATCCATAGCAATGCAATACATATTGGATATATAAAGTCATACATAAAGTTAATACACAAAGTTGACACTTCACATTGGAATTGTATTCCAATCAAAATAAGCCCTGTCGCACTCATCACTTACATTATTTGAATTCCTCTAGTGGCGAGCAACTCGGCTTTGAATTCATTTCAAGTTTGACCCGTCCAAGCTGAAGTTGTCTCCCATTGTGAACGCAATATATGATAAAATTCGGGATTCTGTCATTGGTACACCCATGTGGTCGCTGATTGTGAGGTTGGATCACCCAAAGGATAATTGTAGTACTCAAGACTTTGGTTGTACGAGGTATCACTGTCTGTCCTCGAGTAGTAAACACCATATTGATGCTGTCTACCCTGAATTGTGGTCCTCTGTGACTATGGAGCCCCATGGTCTTGATCTTGTGTAGCATGGGTGAAGTCTGTCTCACCTGCAAAAGAAGTTAAGTGTAATATAAAACAGTTAAACTTACTCATATGATGTGAAGATATCGTTACCTGTAAAATGATACGTAGTTGATGGTGGCCAGGAGTCAAAAACCACGTCCGCATCGCCTGGTGCATCTCCAGAATCTGTCCGAGAGCTACTGTCATTGGACTCTTAGTAAGGTGGGCTTCGTCTGGCGTCTCCAGAATCTGTGAGTCATCGCTGGCCACTTCATTACCTTTCTCTTCACCTTTACCTTTGACTTTGCCTTTGCTCGTGCTCTTTTTTTTTAGCAGCTACCTTTTTTACTTTGACGCTGGTGCTTTCTCTTTCCTATGTGAGTGTCACTCACATTTTTTTCTGTCATCGTTGCAGCACGAGACAACCGTAGCAACTATCTACTAGCTTCATCACTGCTCACTAGACGCGATGACAGAGGAGTGTCACTCTCTGTGTCCTCTTCATCAAGAAGAGGATCAGCATTTGATATTCTATGTTCCATCCAATCTCTCATTGAGTTAGAAGAATCATACAACGATAGGTCCATGAGACGATCAAAGGGATCAGGTTCAGGTGGTTTATTTGTGAATTCAGCATCCCGCATCTGTATTCTGAGATTGTAGTTGACATACACTAATTTATGCAATTTGGCATGGGAGAGTCTGTTGCGCACCTTCGTGTGTACCAATGCGAATGTACTCCAATTACGCTCGCATCCACTAGGTGAAGCGCACTGCGACACTAGACGCACAGCAATCTTCTGAAGATTTGGTGTGTCACCACTAAACATGTGCCACCATTGAGTAGCTGAAGTTTTCGTATCCACAGCCATCCTACTAGCCAACTCAGTTGCGAATGCACCTTGTTTTCTTCTCTAAATTTCTGCCTTCTGCAACGCCTGAACACACGAATCGGTGGGTGCTATACGCGAAAATGCGTCTCGAAGATCATGCAACGTCTTTGCACTGAACCCATAAGAGTAGTGCGCTCTTGGGTGTAACGCTCCAGCTGTATATAATATAGCAATAATTAGGTACGTAACAATCATTAATAAAATGCATTACTGGTTATGTTGGTAAAAAACAATTTTACCTGCATTGACATATGTGTCATTACATATATCATGCATTCGACGATTAATAACCTCCATGTACCTCTCGTACTCTCCATCATCATTGTGGAAAAGAGCTTTATACTCATTTTTTAAGATATGGTACCTCATAAGAACTTCACTTAAGTTGACCGTCTTTTCTTCATCAGAAAACCGAAGGAATGCATACAATGGTTGCACGACATCCACCACATACTTCACTGTGTCCCACCATGACATGCTAGCTAGGCATGAGTGTGCATACCTTCCCTCATCAGTGTTAGACCATCGACTTTCTAAAAAACTTTGAGAACCCATCCATGCCATGAACTTGTCTCGCCTACGATGTATACTCTCAAGAAACATGTAGTTGGTGCCAAAACGAGTTGCATTCCATCTCACCAACTCACCACTAATAGCATTCTTCATCATGAAGTGGAGCTGATTATGATTGTACAACCAACGAGAAACTCTGCGAGCGGATTGTATCACAGCTTTGTGTTCTGAAAACTCACCAATGGTCTTTAGCATCAAGTTGGTTGTATGTGCCACACATGGTTACCAGACAATATGATTGTACTTGTTTCTTAGGTGCTTGCACGTTTTCTTGTAGTTTGAACCATTATCTGTAATAATCTGAACAATATGTTTTGGGTCAATATCAATGCACACTTTGTTTTTATCCTGTAAATAGATATGACATAAATCAATATTACAGTGGTGCAAATTTATTGAATGATCAATAGAAGGAACATGTGAACGTACCTTGAATATGAACTCTACTGACTGGTTGTTTCCTGTAACATTAGAAGAGTTGTAGAAAAACATAACACCATTAGAGTAGATCATAAAATTTATCAAGCTCATCTCTATAGGTCCAGTCCACGAGTCGCACATGATAGTTACACCATACGTTGGCCACTCTAGCTTGAATTTCCTGAATTCTTTCTCAATATCTTCTTCGTTTTGATCAAGGTATGTTCCATCTATTTCCCTGCCAGTTGGGCTAGGAACACCCTCACATGTAAATATAATGAATTATGACCAAAATATGTGCAAACATACTGTGAACATAATGAACAAAATAAAAGTAGCGTACCCCATCTCTGTGTCTCTTTGATTGCGCTGATGAAGTATGGATTATTCACCTTCCTACCAGCGATGGCTTCTATGTGAAAGAATTTGGACCACGCCTTTTCAATTGCTGACTTTGCTACCTTGCTCTTTGCGGTCCATGGACCAGTATCTATCCTAGTTTGAACCCGTTCCCTAGAACTTGACTTCTGTGACATTGACCTTCTCATCATGCCAAACAATCCTTCACCACCACCTTCAGAGGAAGCACTTACACCTTAAGACGAACCACATGCACCTTGAGAGGAACCACCTGCACCCGACGAACCATCAACACATTGCTCGAATTGACCACTATACATACGCTGTCGCTGTCGAAAATCCTCCTCCTCTCTAGATAGCCGCATGGCAGCCTGCAGGTCCTCATCATGCTTCACATTCACATTGCCCTGAGATGCAACATTTTGCTGTCTCAGGGCCTGTCTAGCTCGCTCCTTCCTCCGCTCCGTGTTCCTATCAAGTTCCCGACGGAAATAGTCACACACGTCGGGAGGAACGTGAGCACAACCCACCACGTTGCTGCCCCGATGTGCCAAATGTTGCTTGAATCTAGTGGCACCACCCTCTCTCTTCACGCTCTTGCAGTACTTGCAACGGAACCCGAGGTACACATTCTCTCCGTGTTCCCAAACCGAATCCGGTTGATCTGCCATACTATATTGAACAAAACATTGGAACTAAGCAAATCACTCAACATTTGAAAAAAAATTTAGAAAAAAAACAGCACATCACCTTCTCTGCCCGAAATCCGGTAGATCGACCGGCTTACCGCCGATATCGACGGCTTACCGGACTAGCCGGTCGGCTAGCCGCTTCCTCGGCTTCCCCGCGGCGCGCGCATGGCTAGCCGCTAAAGCCGAGCGGCTAGCCGCTGGAGCCGGTCGGCTAGCCGCTCCAAGGGCTGCTCCCGCGGAGCCGCCCGGCTTGACGGGATTATCGGCCGGCTAGCCGCGCTC
>BCLF01000037.1:709263-767250 GCA_001602275.1 Zoysia japonica
CTGTTGGGCGATTCGAACCAGCCAATTATGGTCGAGTTCCCCTCCAGTTCTTTCAACAAAAAGAAAAATTATGATCCGAGTTTGGGGCCAGTTTGGGGCGTCGACGCCTGGGAAGCGGAGCCTTGGAACAGAAACGCAACGTGCAAGCATCGATGGATCGACGAGTCCGTTCGTGCCCTCGGGCCGATTCGCCGAACGCTTCGTGGGACTCCACTCCACTTCTCCCTGACGAAAATTTCTACACTCGGCACCAATTTTGCTGCTTGGTTTTGCATCCCCTGGTTTGAAGTTTATAATTTATCACATAATTAATTATATTATATAATTACATAATTATGTAATTATAATTATATATTATAATATAATTATAATTATAACTATATTACATAATTATATAGTATAATTAATATAATTACAATTATGTAATATAATTATAATTATGTTATACTTATACATATAATTATATAATTATAATATTAAGATATTTTATATTATAATTACATAATTATAATATATATTATATATATTATAATTATATATATAATGTATATATATATAATAAGTGAATAATATAGTGTTTTACGATCAATTTACATATAAATTGTTTTACAGTTTCACAATCTCACAGCTACTTTCAACCAAACGGCTTTCAGCTTTCTCCCAACTTATATTTTACATTTTACAGCTGCTTTTTTACAGCTCACAGCTCACAGCTACTTTTTCACAGCTCACAGCTTAACTAAACACACCCTTAACTCCGTGTGATCTCAGGACGCGTCGAGTCCATTGATCGGCCACGAAACACGGGAGCACTTGGCAACCACCTGACATGTGCAGCCTCCTGTTTTTTTTTTTCCTGCTCGTCGGTGTGCTCTCTCTCATCAGGGGCATTCACGGACGAATGATTGTACAGTGGGAAGGTACCCGGTGTCTGATGATTAGGGGAGGAATAATAGTACCGGCAACAAGGATTACGAGTCGGTCAGAGGCGTGTCGCGGCCCCACTCCTCGGTGGGAGAACCTGCGTGCATGTGGGGGGTCGCGCCGCGCGAGCGGGTTACGTTGCAGATCATCTTCCAGCGACGACGGCCACAGCTGAAACGCAGACATTCTCCGTGTCCCCGCTGGCGATTCGTTTATTCGTAACGTCAGTGAGGGCTTCCATTTCGGCGCGTATTTTAATCGCACTTCCATTACACTCTCACAACTGTGACAATGGATCCCTAGCAACGCCTTCCAGTCGCGAACCATTTCAAATCTAATTTTAAACCGCATCGGCTTCCGTGCGGCTTGCGGCGCTTTCCGCGACCAATCGTGACGTTTGGTTCTGGATCGACGCGGCTAATCTATTGCAATCAGAGCGACAAACGTGGCTGGTGCAATCACCTGCTCCTCGAACAGACAGCATCCAGAACTGAAGAGGATGTTGTACAGCGCTGTGTGTTCCGCAGCCTGCGTCCTTTTAAAATTTCGTTTCCTCTTGATATTTTGCGTTTGTCTCTGGGTAGGAGCAGACTTGCTTGATCCAGCTCAGATTTTGTCTCTTTGGGTACTGTGTGTGGTATTAGGAGTACGAATGACGGATGTTTCCCCAGATTGACCAACCTGTTAATGGAGTCATGGCTGGCAAATGATTTAGGGCATGTTTGTTTTCGCTTGTTGTTTGTTATATAAGCTGTGAGCTGTTTGTCACTCTTCAGTCTAGATTACGGTAGGTCTTTTGAGTGACAAAAGAGCCACTCCATTTGCAACAGATGAAGCTGCTAGGGGATCATCTGTTCAGAGCGAGGAACTCGTTCCAAGATGGAAGAATCCCGGTTAACGAAGCCGAGTTACGGAGCGTTTCAGCTTCTATGAACGGAATACCAAACGGAGTGCTTGCGAACAGGACGACGAGAGTCCAGAGTTTGTTGCCCGGGAGAGACGGGGGGAGGGGGCGGCGGAAAATTTATTTCTAATTTTTGTTGACTATAATTTTGATCAATGATTTCGATATATTTAATTAATTTTAATAATATAAATTATATATATTATAAAAGTATTTTTTTTGATAAATTTAAAAATACAAATACTAAGTTTTTAAATTTAATTTAATTTATAAAAATTATTGATCAAAATTATAGTCAACAAAAGCTAAAAATAGACTTCTATTAGGACGGAGGTATTACATAAAATGTAAACGGCCGCAGCACATATCTTTGTCATCTTGTTTTCTTAACACAACAGCATAGCTGTACAGGTAACTTTCCTCGTACAAATAACATGACAGGGGAAAAGAAAAAGAAAAAGAACACAACTCTACTGGCATTGATGAACAGAAAGCACTACGATATTATTTGCAGGATATATCTCACTAAAAATACATTGGTGTCTGCAATCTCGCTAAAGAATACAGATCCTGATATCTAACCTTTCAAATTGTCAAGCAATCACCAGTTCACTTGATGAACAGTACTGCTATAGGTCTTCAATGTAGTATGCTTTTAGCTACAGAATGAGCAGCCATTTCAATATTGGTGAGAAATGAGAGCTCAGTAGTCTTTGCTTGCGCTGGCAGTTTCTCTCTGATGACCAACGTGGATATCAAGCCTCAGAACAACAAAATCGTTCCAGCTTTGATAGCTATGGTTGCACATTAAAGAGCAAAGCATTCATTTCGAGTCTATTCCTAAAAAAAACATATTGACATGCACCTATTTGGGTGACAGCTTGAAATCACCTACAGCCCTTCAGAGTGAGATTAAACACCTGAAATGAATAATCAAACATTCAGCACAGGATAAATCAAAATAGTTAGAGAAAATATATACGTTCAAAGAAAAAGAGTAGCAGAAGAAGGCAAATAAGAATACTTATTTGTTATAGGCAATTCCATGTCCTAGCAAGCTGTTCTGGTCATAATTAATATTTCAAATAGTTAGCTATTATCACCCCTATGACATCTATTCCAACAATTAATTTGTCTTTTACTTGTTTTTCTTTGCATTGCTTCTTTAACTTATAGTACTATTCTATTTTGCTACCCTTTTTTGTTCTTGTGGGTTTCATCTCAAGCCTATACCCACTTGCTCGATACTAAAAGGATTTGTTACTAAACCAGTAAACCACTATCAAGTCACTATGACTCAACAAATCTCTACTTCAGTAGCAGTAAGGACAAATGATGGAAAGAAACTTTAGTGAATTACCACATTTGATTTTATCAACATAAAATTATCTTAGAATGAGTTTTTGCAAGAAAATCAACACTCAATCAGGATATAGTAGTAAAGACTATGTTCCACTGCTCCCACATACAAACAACAAACATTTTACAGCTTACTTGTGAGGGAGATGAACAATGCACTTACACGCTTTCACTAGAATAAAATTGTGCAGCCATGCTGGAAAAGGCACACAAATGCTTGGGCACTTGGCTGAGTAAAATATTAAAAATTTATTTTGTACGGTCACATGTTAACACACTAGTTCAAATTCATGAAATACGGAGTAACAGACAAAGCCACATGATTAATTGCCCTCACTGGCGACTTTAGGCCTGTTAACTTTGTAACTGTAAAATTCCTTAAACTCTACTGGTTTGCAAATTTAGTTACTCCTGTCCCATCCATCCTTTTTCCTTCAACCAAAAAAAGGAATCGATTCATCAATCAAACAACTAATTTGGAGTTTTGGACTGCTCCATCCGAGAAAACATGGATTGGTATGATTCCATTCAACATTGTCCTCTAACTAAGCACACCCTGAACCTGTGCATGTAAGTTCATCCAACTTCGCCTTTCACATGAAACAGTTACTCAAACTCAGCCTGGCCTAAAGCTCCACTGCGCTTTATGAACTGAAAATGGTTTCATTAGTGCCTTAGTGAGCTTGAGCAACCAATCTTTATTTTTTATTTTTTTAGTCCACAATCTTTACAAACTATGCATGAATCTGTAAACGTTTGGATGCTACTCTTAAATGAAGCCAACATAGATTACATCATCAGATGAACTACTAGGACTAATCAGAGGAAGTCAATTAAGAAATTATCTAGGAAAATGGCAACCAAACATGACCCTCAGAACATTTATTTTTTCATAAAAAATGTCAGACAAAGCATGATGGAACATCCATCTTTCCACAAGAAATTTGGAAAACTAGATTGTAAATCTTGGATGCCATGACAAAATAGCAAAATGCCATAACTATTTTTTAAATCTTGGAAAACTAGACTGCAATCTAGACTATAGTCAGCAGAAATTTGGTTGAAAAAGAAAGTCAGATATTCCGCATCTACTGATGCCATCAGGGTTCAGGATCATGAGATAACAAATTGCTACGACTGAATGCAGGGTGGAATGTGGTTGAGCAAAAATATTAGAGTGTAGTACACCCGTGCAAACAAAAAGAAGGAACCAAAGAAAATGAAAAAAAGCATCCAGTATGATTGAATTACTTACTTGCACGGAGTCGTGATATTGGAATTTCTTTCAACTCTCGCCGGATGCATAGGTATTCCCCTAGGAGGGCCATAATTGCCAAGCCAGTGATATTTACAACCCACCATGTAACTGAAGCCGGCCATCCACCATAAACAATACAAATAAATAGATGGATAATGTAGAGGGTTGCTGCAAAGTCCAGGCACTTCTTAGCTCTCTCGATCACATAAAGCATGAAACCAGCACTGTTGAAGCAAAACATGAAGATAGATTACCAATCAACCATTTCTCGTCCAAAACACAGAACAAACAGTTGCATAACTAAAAAATACTGAACAACATTACAACGTCAAAGCTAAAAGAAGTCATTCATATCATTGCCACTGTTTGATACTTTGGGTGCTTGCTTGAGATGGCTTCATTTAAAATGGATAGATAGATTGAACATAATATGTTACAAACATGTGTATGAATGTGAAAGGGAAAAGTTGAGCTTTAACATTTGGAAAAGGTCTGCGGAAGCAAAACATACTTTACTCTATCCCTTTTACCATGATGCATTTCTTTGTCATAAACAGGTCTGGTGTAAGAATAAGCACCGGTGAGAAGACTAAGGTGTTACAAGGAAAAAAAGAACATCAGTTTCATACGGCAGCTAATACACAATCAACTGTAAAATGAACGTGTTTCCATATCATTACACCATTACACTTGCATATAATTACTGGTCCAAGAAATGGGTATTCCTAATCCCCCTCAAATTAACACTTCCAAACCACTGTTCCTGCTCTAAGTGCATAGGTCTAGGAACACTTGCGGCATGCGCAGCTTAAATTTCATTTCAAAGCCGTAGGTCTTGCAACCAGAAGCAATTAGGCCTAATCACAAACGCAGCCAAACGTCATGTTTCATGTTCGACTGTTGCCAGGACAACTAGCCCAGTAGCCCCGCATTAATCTCGCTCCCAAACATTGCCTCTCGTGTGCGAACATTGACCAAAGTCAAGACGGCGATACAGAGAAGAGCTAATCACAAACGCATCCAAACGGCATGTTTCGTGTTCGACTGTATCCAGGACAACTAACCCAGCAGCCCCGCATTAATCTCGCTCTCAAACTTTACGCCTCGTGTGCGAACATTGACTAGAACCACGACGGCGATACAGAGATGAAGAAGAGGATTGGGTGGCAGCAGGAGGAGGAGCGGGCGTACCCTGCAACGGTGGCGAGGAGGAACGACGCGATGACGCACCAGCCGGTGGAGGTGCGCGGCGTGAGCGCGGCGAAGTCGAAGAGGTAGAAGAGGGTGAGGCGCGGGACGCTGGTGCCGACGAGCAGCGACATGAGCACGCCGAGCGTGAGGTAGTAGAGGCACTGAAGGCACACGATCTGCGACACGATGAGCCAGGGGTCCCACACCATCGCCCCATAGAACATCTTCGCCCCCTCCCTCCGGGGGGCCCCGCCGCCGCAGCCGGGAACGAGATCTGGGGAGGTCGCCGACGAGAGAGAAGGGGCGGCGGTGGTTGGGCGCGGGATCTGCCTTGGCGCGGCAGCTCGGGTGCGTGTGGGCGGTGGTTCGGGACAGGGGAGGGGACGAGAAGCTGTATCACGCAGCGGCGGTGGTTGGGCGCGGGATCTTACCTCCGCGGCGGCGCACTGCTGTCCGTTGTACTACGCTGGAAGAAGAATATGCTCTATTGCTCTGTACCCCTTTCTTTTTTCTTGGGGTTTCGATGACACTGGAGGGTGGGCTCAATCTCGTGCTGCCATGGGCTTCATAGCCCAACTAAAATCTAAAGCCCACACCCAAATGTCATGTATATGAGACTAATTGATTAATCTTTACGTTAACCTTCTATTTGTTCATGTACTGTTCTATAATGAATGCATGCTATTAATTTATTACAGTTACAAGGGGAATCATATTACACAGCCTTGCAGCATCAACATCTATTCTTTGTAAATATTGGATACTTCGACCTGTACAAATTCTGCACCCTTACAAATATTTCCTGCTCCTAACACTTGTTGCTCCGGGGGGCTTCCCCCATGGATGGGCTGCCCTTGCGAGTTCCAGCGGTGAGATCAGCAAATGCCTTGAGAATGTGCTTGTGCACAGCTTGATCATTTAGCTGCAGGTAGCAGAAGAGCAGCTCCTCCAAGAAGTCCCAATCCAACGGCTGGGACATGGTACCATGGTGCATCTTTATCATCTTCTGCATGGACCTCCGGAAGTCTGTGTACGGATCCATGGAAAACACCACTACGGCCGTGCCGTCGCCGCTTTCCTCACCTGGCCTGGCGGCTTCCTTGATATTCTCCGCAACCGACTCAGATGAGGATGACGCCTCCGCTGTCGGCCGTGTCTCGCCGACGAGTGAGGTCGATGTGCCGGACGTCGATGCTGGAAAGCATGGATCGCTGACGTCGCTGTCGTGAATGTAGAGGGACCTGAAGTTGTCGAAGAGGAAGCGGTCGACGTCGGAGAGCGTCGCCGCCTGGTCGTTGCTGTCCTCCACGGCGGCGGCGGGGGCGTGATCGCCGTCCAAGTCCAGCGACGGGGTCCTCGGGAACCTGCAGGCGTTGAGGATGCGCGCGCTGGTGATGTTCGTTGGAATAATGGCCGAGCTGGGGATGAGGATCGGTGGGATCTTCTTGAGTTTCTTGGAGAGGTAGAGCTGCAGAGATTTGCGAAGCTTGGTTCTCTTCTTGTCGTCTTCCATATTCCTTCTGAAATCTGAACGAGACCCGTGCGTTGTGGTGCCCGTTCTCTGTTTTATCATGATAATGGCTGTTACGAGATGGGGATTAAATGGGAAAAGGAGTTCATTCCGGCATGTTAATGGCTGTTTTTACTTCCGAAGACGTTTCTCCTATTTGTGAGCCTAATTAAATTATTATGTATGCGTATCAGCCTACCTACGTATGCAAAGAAATAGCAAGCCGCATAATAATTTGGGGCATTTGCTTTTTTGGCTCTCTTTTGAAAGGCTAATAGCTAATTTGATCTTATTTTTGTAACTTTACTTATTTGACCTTGCTTTTGTAGTTCAAGTAGCCAATTTGATCCCCATTTGCTGAAAAGGATAGTCAAATAAGTAAAGTTTTGAGTCAAATTGGCTATTTGCAGTTTAAAAGCAGGGTCAAATAAGCAAAGTTGAAAAAACAAAGTCAAATTGGCTATTAGACTTCAAAACATAGTCACACAAGCAGTTATCTCTAATAATTTTGAAGCGAGCTCTTGGAACTGACTATGTTTTCCCCTTCTGTAGCAAAAACAATTGTCATCTAATCAGAGTTTCTGCTTCTTCTCTATCCCTGTGGCTTAACTAGTGTTTTTGACCCGTCCCTAGTTTCTAAAAATAATACCACTCCCTCCCATTGTTTAGCTCAAATTTGAGCTAACCAACCTAAAAAAAGAAGAAGAGCAAAGGAGCATGTATTTTAAATACATTTTTCACTTAAACTCTTGCATTCATAATTTCTATCATTTCTTTTCTGAATTCTGACAAGTGTTAATAGTTTTCTTATTGTACTAACTTATAATTTTGTACTCCCTCAAGTAAAAAAAATAGTTCAAATGAGTAAAATTATAAGTCACGACTCTAATAACTTCAATAATAAAGTAAATTATACTAAAGTATATGATATTTATTATTTTTTTCATATAATAAATATTTAAAATTATGTTAGAAATCAACGACGATAACAATTCAGAGAAAGAATGGAGTAGGCTGTACACTAAGAGCATCTCCAATAGCTTCCTAAAAAATCACCCTAAAAAATAATTTGTGGGGTAAAAAAAAAAAAGATTCGAGGTCATTTTAATCACCTCCTCCAGCAGCTTCTATTTAGCTTAAATTTAAATCAAGTGAACAACCAGTTTCACTTTTAGTTGCACGAGAGATGGGATTGGGGTGGCTAGAACATCCCAGATTTAGCTTAGAATAGAGAAATTTTGAGGGACCAAAGTAGAAAAGTATTTAAGAGAATTGTTGGAGCAGGTTTTTTGCACTTTTTTTTATAATTTGATTTAAGAGAAATTAACGAGGAGCTTTTCGAGATGCTCTGAATACCATATGCTTGCCAGTGGAGTATACGCGCATGGACAGTACGCAGGGGCCTGGTCAACATTGTCCAGCAGTTCTCTGCGCTGCTGTCTCCTGAAGCCTGAAGGGTCCTGAAGCCTGAAGGGTTCCTGGAAACAGTTCAATTCACGACTTCCGTTCCAAGACTCATGCCCTGACCTGAACTCATGCAGATCATGCGAAGTTGGGACAAAACAACCGGCTGAAACAAATTCAAATCATGGTGCCAGGAACTGGCCGGCCCGGCAAATGCTGTAGCACGCACATCATAAATCTTAGCAGGCACGACAAGATTCTCTCAAACTCCCAGGTCAATCCTGCCTAGCCGGGCGAACAGACTGACCGATTCGTCGCCTCCTCAAAGCGCAAATTTTTCCTCGGACCTGATCAAACAAAGCACGCTGGCAGTTAGTTCATCACTCACCGGGCCTTGCCTCTTCTCCCACTATAAATACGCATGCAGCCACTAGCTCCTACACATCTCGCCCAGAACATCAAACAGCCTAGTAGCTAGCACCTGATTCTAAGAGGCGTAAAGGTTTCTCAGTTGTCGTTTAGCCTCAACAACTCGATTGAGCAGTCCAGCTGATATAGCACACAATGGCAGCCCTGAAGGCTTACGTGCTGCTGTTCACAGCGTTCTTCTTCTCCGGACTCATGCAGCTGTCCATGGCAACGGACAAGCCGGCAGCGGCCGCGGCACGGGTGGCTGTTGACGCGAAGGCAATAGACCAGGCGATCGCGTACTTGCTCATGTTTGCGGCGCTGTTCGTCACCTACTTTGCGCACTGATCTGGTGCTTCTTTGTTGGCGGACATGAGCGATGAGAGAGAGGTCTAAAGACGGGCAATCTCCTTGCTTAGACAGGGCCGTTCAGTTCAGTTCTTTCTGATCAGATTGTTTTCAGTTTTAAATGTTGTGCGTCCATGTATGATCGATGGCTGTGTCCTGATAATTTAAAAGGTTTTACATTCTCTCACAGAAATGTTTCATAATTACGAGCGGTAGTGATAAGTGGGACGATTGCTGTTCTGACACCTTAAACTTGGGCGATTGTAAAATAAAACGAGATACACAAACAAAAATTGGGGAAATTATTTTATTTATACATTAAACTGTGAAACCTAATTTACATATTGAAAGTAAGAAACCTAAAACTCCTCGGATTCAAAAAGGGAAAACATATTATACAGATTTTTACATGTGCAGAAATTTCGTACATAATTTTCCTTGAATCTTAATTGAAATAAACCTTGTTTAGTAAATAAATATTCCTAGTCCATTGTGAATCTACAGAGTCTGGGCCTGAACAGGACCATATGCTTTGACGCAAGTTATATGAACGTACGTGCTACTTAACCAAGTACTCAAGCTGTATGTTGGGGAAACAGTAGGCAACAGACTTCGATATTAACGACGCAAATATCACCATCAAGCTTCACCCTCAAAGTTGAATAGCATTCTTTCATTCAACAACCGTCACCCATAGGTTGTCCAATAGCACCTGTGAAAGAGATCGAAGGGATAACGTAACTAACCAAAATACCTATCATTGCACTCTATTTTAGTAAATTTTTGTCACCGATGAGTTTTAGCATCATCTTGAACCATTCACCTTATTCAAAAAATAGGTTTTAATATGTTCAGTTATAAGAATATGTTCAATTATAAGATGCATTTCAAATAACTTAAATGATAAAACAACTATAATAAAATATATTGTATTTATTATATTTTTTAATAAGACAAATAGTCAAATGTAATATTAAAATTCAATTACGACAACAATTCAGTATCTAAGCATATAGAAACTTCCAGTAATAAATTAATAATGAACGGTAAAAAATAGCTCACTACAACATCAACCGGAGCTCTTTTAAAAAATGTAGAAAGAACACAAAATTTAGTTACCATGCATATTGTCAATTCAATCTAATGCATGATAATTAGCTAATGGAACAAATGGCGGTCAGGCTATAATGAAGAATAGATAATGACCTTTCATAAAAATTCATGCATGATATATTCTGATGAAGCATTTACAGATGATAAACAGTCAATAATAAAATAATACTCTCTCTGTTCTAAAATATAATTATTTTTAGTTTTGGTTAAAGTCAAACTTCTATTGCTTTGACCACTAATAAGGTATAACTAATAATGTTTTATCATATAAAAATTATATTTTTTTGATTCATCATAAAATAATCTTTTATAAAAAGTATATTTTTACATTAGAAATTATGTTATTTTTTAGATATTATTAGTAAAAGTTAAAAAAAAATTTGACCTTATCCAAATATAAAAATGCTTATATTTTGGAACACAACAATCCCATAAGAAAGAAAACACATGGCTCATCCGCTCCTAGATCACAAAACGTTGTCTTGTTTAACATGGCAGTTCCGCTAAGGCTACAGTACAACCTGCTACAATTTTGAAGAAAATAATTGCTCAGTCAAAACTGGACAACGGGACAAATAGTACGTTTGACTGATTCATAAACATTTTCAAATACAACTGCGTACCATGACAGGTAGCAATATTGCTTTTAAAACTTTTTCCAAGTCTTGATCAAACAAAGCATACTGGAAGGTCTTCACTCCCTGTACTTGTGCTACTCTATATATACTCCCAATTTCTCTTTGTCAAGCCACAAGCACCAGACTGAAAGTACTAAAAGGCCTAGCAACACGTCCAGAGCATCATCTCTTCTGTTCTAAGATCACTCACACTTTGTCTTTCGAGTCCGACGGCGGCTACAGCTAGTATATTGATCATGGCGGCCGTGAAGGTGTACGTCCCGTTATTCATCGCATTCTTCTCTGGATTCATGCAGATGTCAATGGCGCAGGAGAAGCCATCGGCGATGGCTCGCGTGATCGATGCTAAGGCCATAGATCAGGCGATCGCGTACTTGCTCATGTTTGCGGCACTGTTCGTCACCTACTTTGCGCATTGATACTCCGGCAACGATATCATGATCAAGTGTATTGAAAAGGAAAGAAACTCCTAGCATGTAGATTTTTAGGGCCTTGTTTTTTTTCTTTTTCTTTACTGTAATGGATGACGCCAAGAGTTCTGTCCATTATTTATTATTTGAGAAAAGATGTTGAACTCAATATCATCTGTTTCCGAAGGAATCATCTGCAGGATACTTGAATTGAAAATAATTTGTTCTAACTTTGATTCAGACTCTCCATGGTTCTTGGGACCAAGTTTTTGTTCTCAAAATTTGTTTCATGTGTTCATCTATATATATCGTGATTATTAGCCGAATGTTTCCTATTGGAAGCACTGTCTCAGTCTCCATAATATGTACTGCAATTTGAAGGTCTGATTGGTCTCAAAGTGAGAATTTGATGTGAACCATCTTTTAAAGCAGGTTACAGGACAAAAACAACCACGATTATAGGAAAAATTTTGCCTCCTAATGACAAAAAGTCATATTTTCATTCCTAGGTGACACAATTTCTAAAGTCAATTCTTTTAAAGGATTAATGAAACATTCCAAAAGTTCTTAAAAATGGTACAATCAAATTGGGCTCCAATGCTGTGCAAAAAAAATGTAAACCACATATAATAAAGCCAATTCCTTATTCACCATCCAAAAATACCCTGATGCTTTATAGGCCATTGAAAAGTTAGAGTTTTCTTGTCTGCCATCGAATGTGAAAACTGTCTTTCAGTGTTTCTTATGTATTTGACCCACAAATGTTTTAAATTTGGACTAAAAATGATATATTTAACTCTTGAAAACCATATATAACAAATTTCTTTTGTTCATTTTATGCCTTTACAATTTAAAAATAGACAAGGCATTTTCATGAAATCTTTTTATACAAGCATGATACGTAATTACCATAACAAATACATAATTTTGGAGACAAAACTGGGAATTTTTTTGGCAATATAATTGAACAAGGATGGCGACAGAGTAGACAAAATGGCATGTGAGGCACCAATTTTAGATCTGATGGCAGATAATAAAAACTTAATTTTTTTATCACTTATAAAAATTAATCTATCTTTTGACGGTAAATAAGAAATTTTCTGTATATTACCTTGGATGCATATAGAGCTCTAATCTACTGTCTTGACTTCATTTCATATTATCGTCTCCTGTTTGTAATTCGTTTTTTAGCAATTCTTGTTTGTAATTCTGGTAGTTTGTATACTGACTCAGTTTATTTTTGAAACATAAACATGATTGAAAGATCCAAAAGTTATTGCATTCAATTCATATTAAAAAGTATCTTCCTTATCGGAAGACCATACACACTAGATCTCCTTTGGAAGAGAGTTTGATTCTCTACAAGTGATTTTGCGGCTGAAAAGGCAATTTTTTATTCTTTAGGAGAAACTAATGAATCACAGTAGTGAATCACTTCACATAATTTGGAGACTATATTTCTTATTTTCTGAATCTGATGACATACACACTATTGTAATAGTCAGGCTGAAGTTTGGAGACTGACGACCCCTTTGGAGGAGCTTTTCTGAGATTGATTCTTTAATATGATTCTTTATGATAAATCCTGAATCATGACAGAGAATCATTTTATAGAACATAGAGTGTACTTTTTTCAGCTCTTATACTTTTAATTCATTTTAGAGTACCACTTAACAAAATCAGCTAAAATTACTTCTTTCTAAAATTACTCTCTCTGTCTCAAAATAAGTGACATGTTTGACTTTTTAAAATCAACGTTTGACCATTTGTCTTATTCAAAAAATTTACAAAAATAAACAAGGCAAGCTTAAAATACTTCTAATAATAAATCCTTTCACAATAAAATAAATAATATTTTCAAATTTTTTTGAATAAGATGAATAGTCAAATGTAAATGTTTGAAAAATCTAAAAAGATACTCCATCAGGTCTTAAATTGATGTCACCGTTAACTTCTAATATCAACTTTTATCATTCGTCTTATTCAAAAAATTTTGATAAAATTCATATATTTTGTTATAATTTGATTTAGTATTAAAGTTATTTGAATCACAACTTAAAAATTCACACATTTGAACTAATTTTTTGAATAAGACGAATAATTAAAATTGATGTTAGAAAAATCAACAGCGATATTAATTTAAAAATAGAGGGAGTTTTTTTTTTGAGACGGAGAGAGTAGCATTTAGCATAGCTTACTTTCATTCTGCCGAGAATCAACTCACATAGCTCTACTAAAGGGGGCCTGAGAGAAGTCAAACGGCATTTTCTGTTTTGAGATGGAAGAAATGAACGTGGTTCTACCGCACCCGTTCAAAATTGACCGAAAGTGCCCTTTTGCCTTGCTATCGTGCTATGCCTGCCGTGTGGTGCGCGCACAGGGCAGCAGGTCCAGAGCCCAAGGGAAACCTGCATCGCGTCTGCCCGGTCAGCATCGGTCTGCCGGTCTCCAGCACCAGAATACTAAGTAATACCGTCTGATTCCATGCGTCACGTTATACCTCCGTGCCAAATGGTGTACATTTAGTACTACATCTTTACGAACTCAGTGCACGCGCCGGCAATCGACGTGCAGTCAATACTGCCGAGCTGGACGGGGGCAGATTGATGACTGCTCGTCCCGAGTTCAAACTGCTGACACCACATATATATATACCACCCTGGCAATCCCTTTGCATCGCACTACCACACACATCCAGTTCCAGGCTCAGACATTTAGAGTTCAGCAGCTTCGATTACCTTGCATCCTCGTGTAGCGGGCAGTACCAAAGATGGCGGCGGTGAATGTGTACGCGTTGCTGTTCACGGCCTTCTTCTCCGGGCTCATGCGGCTGTCCATGGCTCAGGACACCAGGCCGGCGGCGCGGGTGGTCGACGCGCAGGCGATTGATCAGGCGATCGCGTACCTGCTGACGTTTGCGGCGCTCTTCGTCACCTACTTCGCGAGCTGATCGTGGATGGTCGTCTCCGCTGCGGCTTCCAGGCGATTTGGGGAGCCACGGTTCTTGACTCTGTTCTTGCTGTTGTACAGTAGTACAAATTTGTTTCGTTGTTTCACCGAGTTCAGATAGTGATGCACCTGCTACCCTGACCTGTGGTTGAGCATATGAGTTAAATTTGGTTACAAAAGAATATATTTTCGTTGTGGTGCTGATGGCCAAAGAAATGTACAATCACAGCTCTGGCAGATAAATCAGCTCAGAGCACTATATTCGTCAAAATTTGAAATTTTATTAAAAGATTAATCGGGCTAGATGTTACTACAATTTACCAAATTTAAGATATACCATTATGACACACACAGCGATAGCATATATAAAAACTCGCGGCGCTATAATTTATGTCTGTGCATCCCTCTAAATTCTGAACCTGATTTATAAAACTGAAATACGACAAAGTTCATATCGTACATTCTCCAACTACACATGTATCAGAAAACAAATTCGAAGTAGAGTAAATCACCGGAACCACCGTCACATCCCCAAAACCAGAGACGACAAGCAGCAGCAAGAAACTCTACATTGCACACGAATACGACATCGGTCGATCTTGTCATCTCGATCAGTAACATGGCGAATCCGGGAATACACGGTGATCACGATCTTTACCTGGAGGTACTTGTCCACGCCGGCCATGCTTCTTTATATTAGAAAAATATAGGGTAACAGAAATTTCATCTCATTAGTTACCCACTCTTATTTTATCCTTAGCAATGTTATTGATATGGTTCTTAGTTGTTTTCAGTAGCAATGTTATTGATATGGTTTGGCAGTTGTTAGCTTCATGAGTGCAAAGGGTACAAGTATTTGATAAACACAGACACATGATTGATGTAGTGTTCCACCTAATTATTCAGTAGTATATTCATATATCAAAAAAATATATTTTGACCTGATTATTTTAATAATGTTGATCATATTTTTTATCTTTCCCAAAATAAAGTATCCAGCTTTTCTCATATTGCATGAGCTGTAAATATATCACAGCTGAATAATGCTTAGAGTACCAATATTTGTCAAAAGCTTGTAATATCTACGAACCTTTATATCGAATTACAGTGTATATATCAATCTTTTTAAATTTATGATATATGCATCACTGCTTTGATTGATCGGGTTATGGGGATAATATTGTGATGTATGCATAAAAAACAGTCTTTTTCTAGCCTATTTTTTTCCAGTTTACACCTACATACAGTCTATTTTCAGTTCTTCATTTATTCTTTTATCTGATAGGCGTTTCATTGGAAATGAGAGTGACATATATTTTTAATCCCTTTGTAGTTATCTTTGGGCATCCCTCCTCCAAAGTTTTGTTTGAAATGTTTGGTGAATGTATCATTCACTTTAGATGTTTACTCCATTAAAAAATAGGCGCTAAACGCTAAGCGAGCGTTAGACCACCGCCTAGAGATTAAGCGCGCCTAGGCGTTTTGCTAAGCGACGCATTTTTATAGTTTTATTCAACACATAGAAGGTTGAAAATAGAAAAGAAATTGAAAAAAGAAATGTGAGATGGGCTGGTCAGTGCTGGCCCATCAACCACTTACTGGCCCATCAACCCTCCCCTAACCCTGACTTTCCAAGCCATCCACCCACCCAGCCGCCAGCAGCCACCACCAATCTCTCTCTCTCTCTCTCTCTCTCTCTCTCTGGGGCGGCAACAGGAAGGTGCTATGGCGGGCGGCTGGATTTGGGGCGTGGATGGCACGACGGCGGCGGCGGCAGCCCCCTCCAGCCTGACGACGTGTCGCGTGGCGTCCCTCCATCCAGCTCTGGGTCGTCGCCATCAGTCCCCATCAGTTCTACGTGAGCAGCATCCAAAGCTTCTTTCTTTGTGTTTGGTCAGATCTGCCTGTTGCCATTGCTTCCTTCTTCTTTCCTTTCTAAGAGGAGCAGCAGGCCGTAGAAGTGGATGGGGGTGAGGAGTGACCCAGCCTCTAGGGGCCGCCTACCTCCCAAGGCGAGGCGGAGGGCCGTCGCCTAGCGCTTAATCGCGCTGAGGTGAGCACCTTTTTTTTCACGGCGTTTACTTCACCTAGAGGATTCTTGCTTGTGTTTCAATTTATGCATAGTATGCAGCTAAACTTGAATTCACTTCGCTCCTCTTAATTTCTTTCTTATTTGCCAATTCCTTTAGGTGGCATGCAAGGATGCGCGATCTCCACTAGTTTCAGAGGAAGAGAAAGCGAGCAGTAACAGATGAGCACGATGCCTTATGTGGGAGCAGCTGGAGCATAGCGTACCAATCATGAATGCGTAGTTGTTTTTTTTTCATTCTTTCACTCATAAAAAATGGCCATTGTAGCAATGATGAATTTATATATGTAGCCTTATGATTATACATATTAATAGACAAATTATGACATAAGAGCAGTGGTTTATTCAGTAAAACAGGGTCCACAAGTTTCTATTTTTGCGTTCCAATTTTGGACTACAGCAGTTTGAGGTGGCGTTTTAATTTGGATCACATTTTTCAAAGAAATTTGGAAAGGCATATAACCATTTACCAGTAAAAAAGTTATCTAAGACCTTTTAAACCTTTTCATAAAAATTAAGCAAATCTGAAATTTGAGCTAAAAATAAGAAAAATAATTCATGCTCAAAAAGTGAAAAATTAAATTGTTCCTAAAAAATGTATTATGTGAAACAATTCTTGTTTGAAAAATTCAAACAAAAATTTGATACCAATGATACTTAATTATAAGGCCGCTAAAACTGAATGTGCATTGGCACATGACTGCAAAAATATAACTGTCTCTTGGAACTTACTGACAAAACTCCCTCCATCCACCTCATGTGCCAGGGGTACAAGAAATCTTGGGGACCTTGGGTGGCGGGAACAAGTCGCTCCCTGTATCATGCCTCCTGCCGTCAGTCGATGCTGACAAAAGAGTTTCCGCTGGTCCCGCCCGAACCCGCTCATCTTGTACCCGCCGAAGGGCGCGTCCGGGTCGAAGGCGAAGTAGCAGCCGTGCGCACGGACCGCGACACCCGGTTCGCGACGTCCAGGCTCTTTGTCACGATACAGATGGCGAGGCCGTACCTCGTGCATGCAGTTGCCATCTCGAACACTGGGTAACAGACTTAACCCAGTAGTCAAGCTGTTGGGGAAACACTAGGCAACAGTCGACTTAGATATCAACAAACGAAGCAAAAATCACTATCAAGCTCCTTCACCCTCAAAGTTGAATAGCATTATTTGATTTAAACACCCGTCAACCATAGGTTGTCCAATAGCACCTGTGAAAGTGATCCAAGGGATAAAGTAACTAACCAAAATATCCATCTTACAACAAATGTAGAGAAGAACGCAAAATCTAGCTATCATGCTATCAATTCAATCTAATGCATTATTAATTCTAGCTAATAGTATAGCGCCGTATCGTGGAATGAGATTACATCCAGGTTCAACCAAACATAATTTAACGCAATCAGATTACGACATAATCAGCTTACGTTATAAATTGTTGAATCAAATAGCACCTAAGTTCTACAGAACCCATTCCGTTGACACCCGGATCGAACCAGCACACGCGCGCACGTCCATGTGTGTAAAAGTAGAAGAGATCGTGAAAATTGAAAGCTCTGTTTATCCAAACCGGAGGGCAGAACAACTGCAGCACCTAGTTACTCAAGTCCGGGAGAGACTCTAGCGGACGAGAGCTTCCTAGGGTTGGTCTAGGCTCAGCAGGCCAGCTAGACCCTTGTCACTATTGTCAGGATGGGAGAAGAAGAGAATTAGGGTTTAAGAAAGGCGCTAGGATTTCAAAATGAAAAACATGTAAAGTAATTTGATAGACGACGATTGATTGTCCCTCAATCAGCCGTGGACCTCTATTTATATAGAGGTAGGGTGCCTTTATCCCGTGGAGAGCCGATGACTCCAATAAATCAGCAAGAAATCAAAATTTGAAAGCTTTCCTAAAGCTGCGAAAATCAGTTGCTTTGGATTGTGAAACCGGAAGTTCCGATTTTATCGGGATTTCAAACTAGCTACAAAATACACCCATTTTGATGATCTTGATGAAGGCTATATCATGTAATTCTCAAAATCACCATTTGACCCATTCTTCTTTCTTTTTCAAATAGTTCTTCATGCCTTCTTGTAAATATTGATCCACCTATCTCTACTTGATTTTACAGTTCCAAAAAATATGTTTAATCAATTAATCCATAAAAGAAATAGATTAGCTTTTGGATTGCACAAACTCAGTTTTACCAGACCGGAACTGCCGGTTTGGTATACCAGAACTTCTGGTTTTGCCCTCCGGTGAGGTGTCAGAGACTACAGTGTCTTTCAAGGTCGACTCCAGAAGGAGTATTCTCGGATACTCCGGTCAGAGGTCAGATACTCCGAGGATAACTTAGCCATTTAAGCTGTCATGACTCTGCCAAAATCAAGACTTCCATTTTGACATATCAAAACTTTTGATTTTGCTCTCCGGCCGTGTGGCAGACACTTCGGCGGCTTTCAAGGTTGACTCAGAAGGGGTACACCAGACACTTCGGTTGAGAGCTGGACACTCTAACGGAGATTTAATTATTTTTGGAATAATCGAACTACAAAAACCGGAACTTCCGGTTTGAAATACCAAACTTTCGATATTCTCTGGCGCAATTTTTGATTGTCAACGTGTTCTAAACTGGCCAAAAAGTGTGCATTTGCCTTGCTATCGTGCTATGCCCTGCCGTGTGGTGCGCGCACAATGCAAGAGGCCAGAGCCCAAGGGAAAATGCGTCGCCTCTGCCCGGTCAGCGTCGGTCTGCCGGTCTCCAGCACCAGAATAAGAAATGCCATCTGATTCCATGCGTCACGTTCCAACTCCGTGCCAAATGGTGCCCAGTTACATCTTTACGAACTCAGTGCACGCGCCGGCATCGACGTGCAGTCAATACCGCCGAGCTGGACGGGCAGATTGACTGCTCGTCACGAGTTCAAACTGCTGAAACTACATATAGGTACCGCCTCGCCAATCCCTTTGCATCGCACTGTCATACAGATCCAGCGGCGCCAGCCTAAAACATTCAGAGTTCAGCAGCTTCGATTACCTTGCCTCGTGTAGCAGTACCAAAGATGGCGGCCTTGAATGTGTACAAGTTGCTGTTCACCGCCTTCTTCTCCGGGCTCTTGCGGCTGTCCATGGCTCAGGACACCAGGCCGGCGGCGGCCGCGGCGGCCCGGGTGGCGGACGCGCAGACCATTGACCAGGCGATCGCGTACCTGCTCATGGTCGCGGCGCTCTTCGTCACCTACTTCGCGAGCTGATCGTGGATAGTCGGAGAACTCCGCTGTGGCTTCCTGGCGATTTGGGGAGCCACGGTTCTTGACTCTGTTCTTGTTGTTGTACAGTACAAATTTGTTTCTTGCTTCACCGAGTTGTTGTGGTGCTGATGGCCAAAGAAATGTACAGTCACAGCTGTGGCAGATAAATCAGCTCTGAGCACACTTTGTTCCTCAAAAATCGAAAATTTATTAAAAGGACTTCTATGTTTATATATATGCACCGCTGATCTAAACGTCTGAACCGGATTTGAGAAATTGAAACATTACAAAGTTCATATTGTACGTTCTCCAACTACACATGTATCAGAAAAAAAAACGACGCAGAGTAAATCTCCGGCGTCGCCATCACATCCCCAAACCAGAGATCACCAATCTCGATCAGTACCATGGCGAGTCCGGGAGCGCGGTGATGACGCTCTTGACCTGGAGGTACTTGTCCATGGCGGCCAAGCCCTGGTCCCGCCCGAACCCGCTCATCTTGTACCCGCCGAAGGGCGCGTCCGGGTCGAATGCGAAGTAGCAGTTCACCCACACCGTGCCCGCGCGCACGGACCGCGACACCCGGTTCGCGACGTCCAGGCTCTTGGTCACGATCCCGGCGGCGAGGCCGTACCTCGTGCAGTTGGCCTTCTCGATGGCCTCCTCCACCGTCCTGCGAGAAGAGACGGTTCGTTATGCAGTGTGCAAGGCGGCCAAGTGGGCAGGGCGTCCTGAGAGATTTATGGGGTTCTTACTTGAACTTCATCAAGCACATCACTGGCCCGAAGATCTCGTCCTGTGCGATCTTCATGTCCTCCTGGGGATGGTCGAACAAAGTGAGAATGCATGTGCTGACGGAACCAGCACTGTGATTTTCCTTTTTTTCACTCCGGATAATAAAGTTTTATCTGTTCTGCACCCAGAACGAAGTTATACCTTGACGTCTGTAAATATAGTTGGCTCAATGTAGTACCCTTTGTCTCCGGTGGGCTTGCCGCCGGTGAGCAGGGTCGCTCCCTCGCTCTTGCCGTGCTCAATGTACTTGAGGACCCTCTCAAACTGCACCTTATCAACCTGACGCAATGGAAAAAAATAGTTTCAGACGTAATTTTGGTATTATTTGAGTAATCTGACATCCATTGCTGCAAAAATTTTGACGCAAGAAAAAAGTAGTTAAATATGATTTACCTGGGGACCCATGTTGCTGGTGGCATCGAAAGGGTCTCCAACTTTCCAGTTCCGTGCAGCCTCGACGGCCTTCTTGACGAACTCGTCGTAGATCCCTTCCTGAACATAGACGCGCGATCCTGCCACGCAGACCTCGCCCTGAAAGAGTTCGGACAACCACATCACATTCAGTTGTCCTGATACTCTGTCTGAACACAGTTCTGAACTTTCTGAATCATCGCTTATTTGTGAATAATGTGATGAGTACAGACCTTGTTGAAGAATATAGCGAGCCGTGACAAGTTCACGGCCATGTCGACGTCGGCGTCGTCGAAGATGATCAGCGGCGATTTGCCGCCGAGCTCGAGCGACACCACTTTCAGGTTGCTCCTCGCGGCCGCCTCCATGATGACGCGACCGGTTTCCGTGGAGCCGGTGAAGGCCACCTGATATGATGCCATTTCAGTAAGCAACCAAAGTTCGGTGAAGCAGGCTTGAAGAATTCTGGCTGAAGAAAGATGTCACTGTGCTCACGCCGTCAACGTCCATGTGGGAGGAGATGGCAGCGCCGGCGGTCTCACCGAACCCCGGCACAACGTTGATCACTCCGTCCGGAACTCCCGCCAGCTTGGCGAGGTGCGCGAAGAATAGTGCGGAGAGCGGCGTCTGCTCGGCGGGCTTGACGACGACGGTGCAGCCGGCGGCGAGCGCGGGGCTGACCTTGAGGAAGAACATCGTGGTGGGGAAGTTCCAGGGGATGATGACGCCCACGACGCCGACGGGCTCCCGGAGCGTGTACCCCTGGTACTTGCCGGAGACGCGCAGCACCTCGCCGTGGATCTTGTCGGCCGCGCCCGCGTAGTAGCGCAGCATCTGCACCGCCGCGGGGACGTCGATGATCTTGCCCAGTAGCAGCAGCTTCCCCGCGTCCGCGCCGTCCAGCGCCGCCAGCTCCTCCGTGTGCTGCTCCACCAGGTCCGCGAACTTGTGCATGATCCGGCTACGCTCCTGCGCGCCACAAACATTGTCACCGGTTCAGTTCTGTCTGTCAGGTAAGCTACGGTGAAAGTAATTTTTCCACCACTCAGGTAAGCTACGGTTCAGTCCGTAAATTTCCTTCCAAGTGACTTTGGTTGGAGTCACTATTCAGTTGTAAATTGTAATCATATTTGTGTGTTGACATGGTCAACTTACGTAGCCAGACATGCGGGGCCACTTGCCGCGCTCGAAAGCCTCCCTGGCGGCCTTCACGGCCAGGTCCACGTCGGCTTTGTCTCCCTCTGCGACGTGGGCCAGCACGTCGCGGGTCCGTGGGTCCCTCGTCTCAAACGTCTTGCCTGCAAGTTTGGATCCATGGATACAGAGACAGGTTAACATACATTTTGTGTACTCTATCTATTTTTAACTTTAACTTTTTTGTTTTATTCAAAAATTATTCAAAAAATTAGTTCAAATAGATAAAAATTTAAGTTGCGATTCAAATAACGCTAATGATTAATCAAATTATAACAAAATATATAATTTTTATCAATTTTTTTAAATAAAACAAATGGTTTGAGTACGATCAGAAAATAAGTATATCCACAGTTACGTCTTTGACGACTCCTCTTGAATTATTTTTCTCTCTCTCTCTTTTTCTCCCTCAGGAAACTCCTGCGATGCCACTGCTCAGTAACCAGACGTGCACATGCCGCAACAAGAAGAGCCATGGCGGCACGTAGGAGCACGTCCCCGGGAAACGAGGGACGGAACAGTCCAGCGGCGAGAGGAGAGGGAGCTCCGTTTGACCAGATTACCACAAAGAAAAGTTTGGATTGCGCGCAGTCTCCTCCTGGAGATCATCAGATCGGAGTGCCTACGTATGTATCGTCGGCGGCAGGGCAGGGAGGCGTGCTCGCCTTGCCTGTCGTCGGAGCGCTCGATCGGCCACTCGCCGAGGACGTTTTCGTCTCTGTTTCCCGGCGCGCCGTGACTAGCAAGCTGCCCTTTTCGCCTGTCGAGGTCTAGAACTCGAGATCCCTCTAAGCGACAGTAACAGAGCTGGCAACCGGCTCGACCTCGGTACGTCCAAATTAGCCGACGACGTCGACGAAGCTTCCGGCCAAAAGAGCAGCGTGTGCAGTGACATAACCGGAGCTGGCGCTCTGGAAGACGGAGACAACGAGGCCCGCACAGAGGAACGTGGCTAAAAGTTCCTCATGTTTGCTCGAGGCAACAAACAAATAGATACTCCAAAACAGAAAGAAGGGAAGGTTTCCTACGCCTTTAGGCTGAAAACAAAAGCGAAGCCGACGCATACGGTTGGTACTCATCGTGATCCTCACGAGACACGAGAAAGAGTAGCTAAGACGAAGATGCGGCGCGAGGGGATGTGCGTGCGTGCTTACCGGAGACAGCGTCGACGAACTCGCCGTTGATGAAGAGCTTGGTGAACTTGATCTCCGGCACCGCCGCCGCCTTGCCGTCTCCTCCATTAACGCAGCCGTTGCTCGCCGCCATTGACGCCTTTTCTGTCTCTGTCTCTTTCTCTGTGCTCCCGTGTGGGTGACGACTGGGGAAGTGTCTTCTCTGAAGGATGAGAAGGGTCTTGCAAGTGACTCTGGCCGCCTTATATAGACAGAGACAATAGCTACTTGGGGGCGGTGGGCGTACACACGCCACGAACGACGAGTGACGGAGAATTCCTCTTGTTATCCAACGCTAGTTAGTATTCATTACTAGCTCCGTTTTTAAATTGACGAATTGACGTCGTCGTTGACTATTTCGATGAACTTTAATCATTCGTTTTATTTAAAAAATTTACTCGAATGCGTAAAATTTTAAGTTATCATTAAATAACTCTAATGATAAATCAAATTATATCAAAATATATAAAATTTATCAAAAAATATTGAATAAAACGAATGATCAAAATTGAATTTAAAAATCAACAGCGACATCAATTAAAAAAGAAGAGAGTATATCTTAAAAAAATCCACCGTTAGTATCCAATCTCTTGCGTCACCACGGAATGAATTAGTCTTGGGCTAGACAATTGTCCGGAGCACGATTGTTCCCCGAGCGGCGGGTAAAATGTTCTAAAAAAAAAAAGGCGGCGGGGCAACCCCCCCCCCCCCCCCCCCCCGGATCTGTCACCCATCTGATAGTTCAGTTTGACGTCGCTCGATCGATGTTCATACGCGTGCCTGCACTTGCAAGTTGCAAGAAAGATATTTCTCGAGGGCTCTGAGTTTTCAGACGTGACGTGGACAGCAAGGCGGCATGGCCGCTTGGGGGTCGTCAAGTTCTCACCGTGCATTGATTTTGGCCTAGTGGTGACGAACTGACGATCGTTTTTCTGTGGAATACGTAGGGTGGAGAAGGAAACGTCATCGATCGCCGGTGTCGTCGTCTGGAAAAGCAACAGGGGAGGATGAAAAAGAAGATGGCTGTGATCAGGGGGAGAGACGGAGACACCTCAAACCGTTGCGTCATCCGGTTACCCATTTCTGAACGCAAAACCTGCAGTTCTTGTTTTTGTTTGCTTGCTTTTCAGGCAGCATATTTCAAATCGACTTGCGCTCCCTCTGTTCCAGATATTCGTTGTTTCCTGGTGCTCTGCTTATTTCAAATCCGCGTTTCGTTCGCGGCGTGCGCGGACCGGCGGCTCGTTGACGGCGTCCTCTTCTTCTTCTCTGGCTGGCATGGCGCTGCTTTCCTTTTGGATCAGAGAATTTTAAGCGGCATTAGAGGTTCCATCCAAATTTCTTTGTCATTTCCATTCCAACTTTTGTCCACTCCCGCGCTCCATAAGGGCTTGTTCGGTTTGCCTTGGATGGGAGGAGAACGGGGTGGATTTAATCCACAACTAGAGAGGAGTGGATTCAATCCCCTCCTAATCTAAGTGGATTAGAGAATAAACGAACAAGCTCTAAATGGAGAACCGGTGGTAATGTTTCAAGCTCAATCTTTGTTTGGACTTCTGCCTTTTGAACCGACAAAGCTGTGCGAAAGCTCAAACTAAGAGGGTCATAGTCTTGAGGTAAGTCGTCTGTTTCGATGAAAAAATTGGGAGAATAAGACACAATTGAACATTTATAATTGTGTTTTTTGGAGATAGCAGATTACAAGCGGTCTCTGCAAAGTGAATGAATATTCCTCAGATATTATACAGTTGGGGGGGGGGGGGGTATCTGGTGCTGTATGCCCTTGATCTTTAATTAATCTGTGATGGTACAATTAATGAAAGTTGCATTATGCTCCTAATACTACTTTAAAATAGATCAAGATTTTTGCTGGGAATATTATCAAGTTGGAATCATTTATTCTCAGGGATTGTGCAGCGCACATTCGCCAACAAAGCACACGACTCATTTGGATCGGATATCCGTCAAAGAAATACAGTTCGACCTTGTGCTTCATCACAATATATGCCACACTTGGAAGCCTAGGTCAGCGTACAAAGTGAAGCAAGCAAGGACCAAGATAGCAGCCAGGGCAAAACACAAGCTCCGGACCATGGTCCCTTCAGACGTTGGGATCAGACCAGGTTGAAATACTGAAGAATTCTGAAGTCCCTCCTGGGCTGGAGTGATCTGCTTTGGTTGGATCAGGGAATTTTAAAAAGAATGCTGCAACGGCTGCTATAATCGTGTTCATTGAAACTGACACACATGGACAATAATTTCGTCCAACAATAACCTGCAGACAAATTCTGTTGCATATAGGACGATTAAAAACAAGGTCATGTTCAGCATTACTCATTGGTTGGCAAGTGGTGGTATCAAAATAGAAGGTCAGAGAGAAACAAAATTTTGTAGTCACAATCCACCAAGTGGATCAACTGGTGACATCTTTTAAGTTTCTTTAGTTCATCTCCCAGTACCTTGCAAATATCAGAGAAGATATCATATTCATCTGCCGATGCTGTCATCGGTTGAATGTGTCTGCTCTCAATGGATAATCAGTGATATTAATTATAGACTGTTGAGTGAGAATTGGCTACGTGATCTCGGCACCTTGGTTGTCTCATATGATACATACAGAGCAGTTTCAGTTGAAAGATACACCTTGGTTCACACATGGTTCATTCAGAAATTTTGGGCACTGACTTGTCCGTATCCTTTTAATCAAGACCTGTCTCATGAATAATCCTAGCATACTCCGAAATCAAGAAAATGGTCACGAGCAATTCACCAGACCTGGTCTAGAAATCTTAACGTACGTAATGCAGATAAGATATCATTGCATCACAGCCTAGCCACGATATTGTATCGGCAGTAGTATATGGAAGCTACGTTGATTTGCCTCTTCTTTGTTCTAACTTCCACGTCTGAAAATTCAATTGGTCAATGATGGATTTCTACACTGCTGACGCGTCAAGCGGCAATAATCTGAGAGAGTCATGCTTAGTCTTATAAATCATGGGACTAATATGCTAAGATGACCTGCACGCTTAAAGCTCATGAGGCATGGTCATCGACGTGGCCGCCCCCCGCCTTTTTCCTTTCGTTTGACGCGCATGTGCCTCGGCGGGTTCAGCTTCAGCACCTGTCAGTTCCAGGCACCGCCTTCGTTTAAACCGGAGAACTTCTACAGTAAGTCCGGTGCATTTCCTGCAATCTTTTCATTTTCATTCATCTTCTTTCTAGTGCCTAAACATGTATTTTGTTACTTAAGAAAAAAAAAAGCAGTCGAACACATACCTGTATCAACTCTTTAATTTTAGCTACCCATTCCCATCAGATTGGATACCTGCATATAGCAATTATTTAAGACGATTTATACTTCAAAATTATAGTTCATGGACATAAGTTAGGATGATTTGGTAGATTTAAAATTATAAGAATGATGAATATGTGTATCTGTTAGAGATAAAAACTATTTTAGATAACAATTTTGATTTATCAACGATCTAAATATAGATTTACGTACAATAAATTTAGGTAGCCCGTTGAAGTTGCTCTTAAACTATCTATGACTATCTCTCAGAGGGGAAGGAGCATTCTTACTTGACAAATGGTGTCAGTGCAACATTACCTTTTATGCGTTGGAGCCGTCGGGTTGAACACGTCTGCAAGTACCAGATGATTAACAAATACTCTCTCTATTTTTAAATTTAAATTGATGTCGTCGTTAACATCTAACATCAACTTTGACTATTCGTCTTATTCAAATTTTTTTTTGATAAATACTATATATTTTGTCATAATTTGATTTATTATTAAAGTTATTTAAACCTCAACTTCAAATTTTACACATTGAACAACTTTTTTGAATAAGATAAAAAATCAAAGTTGATATGAAATCAATTTATGAAGGGAGCACTATGGTAGCGCCATACAGTTGTGCTCTGAATAAGAGGATCTGGTCAACTGGACTCCTGCCTCCTTTCATACGCAAAGTTTCTTGTGAATTGGATTAGACATGGGTCATTCGTTACACAAATAGGAGTAGCACCTATCTAATAAACAGTCCTAGAATATTAGTAAGACTTTTGTTTTGGATAAATGCAGAAGAAATTCATCAAACCTAAGTGAGGGCTACTGCATGCTTTCAAACAATGGAGATCTGACACTGTAATATATGGCGATCATAGGAGTAAAACATTTTGTTACTTTCTTCGCTTTCGTCTCCTGTGACGCGTAATCTGCGGTTGACTTCGGCGTAATTAAATATGGGGAGGCTGCTACGAGCCTGGACTTGACATTATGTCAGTACTTATACACTGTTGCACGATAGAAAAAAGGCTGCATTATATCGCCGGAGCAACCATACATCATCACAGATTTTTTTTTAAGTTGCCACTTGTTTTTCCTAACTTCAGTGTCTTAAACTCAATTTACAAATGGTGAACGCCTAGCATTTTGCTACGCAGCGACAGCTGTCAGAAAGAATCATGCTGATGCCTCATACAGTACCAATTTATTTTGGGAATAGTTCCCGATTTGTAATAAGAAATGATTCATAAAATGGTGATACAGTATGATCTCCTATAGTACGATGAATCCAAAAACATAATCCACACGAAGTCAATGGTTGTCAGCAAAATACTGAACAATGTTCTCGAGCAAATCAGATAGCAGTTGACAAAATCAAGATGTGTCTTTATTCTTTTTCGTCAACGCTATGCTACTTACATTGCAATGGAACAATCCAACCACGTAACAATCCAATCACGCAGCACATACGCATCATGTTAATTACCTGTATGCGACATGCTCCTCCTTTTTTACACCCCTGTTCTGTTCAATTGTTTCTTGTAGGATGAGATCAGAGCCAGGGCGTATTGTACAGTGGCGTAGCCACGGTTTTTGTATGCAGGTACTTCTCCAGGGCGTCCATGCCCATGTCCTTGCCGAAACCGCTCATCTTGTACCCTCCGAACGGCGCGTCGGGGTCGAACGCGAAGTAGCAGTTGATCCAAATGACACCTGCACGGATCGACCGCGACACCGTGTTGGCGACGTCGATGCTCTTGGTCACTATGCCTGCCGCCAGGCCGTACCGCGTGTTGTTTGCCTTCTGGATGGCCTCCTCTACCGTCCTGAAATTTTGGTGCACAGAAGTTTAATCGCTTCAGATAGATGATTCAGTTTCAGCTGTCAGGATGAGAAATTTCATGGGAAGAAATCTTACTTGAATTTTATGAGGGACATCACCGGCCCAAAGATTTCATCTTGCGCGATTGTCATGTCGTCCTGCATGAACGCTTGTTGTTCAGAAATTGCAGACTTCTCTTGTACTCATAGCTCATATTAAGGAACACTGACTGACCTTGACGTCCGTGAAGATGGTGGGTTCAATGTAGTACCCCTTGTCACCGCAGGGCTTCCCACCGGTGACCAGAGTGGCGCCTTCACGCTGACCAATATCAATGTACTTGAGAACTTTCTCGTACTGATCCTTGTCAACCTGCATTGCATTTTACCAACACGTTATCCTTGCAGTTTGTGCAGCATTCTTCCGTGCCGAACATGTACAGAGACATGGCGGCGATGTTCTTGCCTGAGGGCCCTGGTTGACGCGGGGGTTGAACGGATCTCCGACCACCGATTTCCTGGCAAGCTCGGCGGCCTTCTTCACGAACGCGTCGTAGATCCCTTCCTGCACGTAGATGCGGGTGCCGGCAGCGCAGATCTCGCCCTTGTTGGTGTAGGTGGCGAAGTTCACCAAATTCACGGCCACGTCGACGTCCGCGTCGTCGAACACGATGACGGGAGACTTGCCACCGAGCTCGAGCGAGACGGGCTTGAGGTTGCTCTTGGCCGCCGCCTCCATGACCAGCCGCCCGACCTCCGTGGACCCGGTGAAACTCACCTTGTCGACGTCCATGTGCGCGGCGACGGCGGCGCCGGCCGTGGGCCCGAACCCGGGCACGACGTTGAGCGCGCCGTCGGGCACGCCGGCCTCCTTGGCGAGGTGCGCGTAGAAGAGCGCGGAGAGCGGCGTCTGCTCGGCGGGTTTGACGACGACCGTGCACCCCGCGGCGAGCGCCGGCGCGACCTTGAAGAAGAACATGGTGGTCGGGTAGTTCCAGGGCACGATGTGGCCCACGACGCCCACCGGCTCCTTGAGCGTGTACGCCTGCACGCGCTGCGCCATCTTGAGCGTCGCGCCGTGGACCTTGTCGGCGGCGCCCGCGTAGTAGCGGAGCAGGTGCGCCGCGCCGGGGATGTCCCGGAGCTTGCCCACCGTGAAGAGCTTCCCGGCGTCCACCGTGTCCAGAATCGCCAGCTCCTCGATGTGCTGGTCGATCAGGTCCGCGAACCGGTGCAGGATCCGGCCCCTCTCCTGCTCGAGTACACGTCGTTGGCGGGAAACAAAAAGGCACACCTCATTCAGTTTGAAAAGTATGGCTGGGCCTTATCCAGATCACTCATGATGGGCCTTCCAGATGCATTAAAGGTTCGAGAGTCTTACATAGCCGGACATCCTCGGCCACGGGCCATTGTCGAAGGCCTCTCGGGCAGCCTTCACGGCGAGGTCGACGTCGGCCTTGTCGCCCTCGGCGATCCTGGCGATGACATCGCCGGTGCGTGGATCCCGCGTCTCGAAAGTCTTGCCTGCACAAAGAGTTCAGCGATTACGATCTGTTACTATTTTCTTTCAGTACGTACACAGCTGTAGAGCAAGTGCAGAAATGGTCACAACCGTCCATGCGCCAACGATAAATTAAGATTCTATCAGGGAAAATAATCATTATATATTCTCGGGACTCTACTAAAACTAATCATTACTAATTCTTTGGGCTCTAGTAAAAATAACCATTTGTGAACTACTCCATATATATGGTTTAATTAGCGTGCTTGTACTGTCCATCTGTGAGTGATTGATGGAAGCATCGAGAACATCAACATCCTAGTACTCCTTCCGTTTTTAAATTGTTACCTCTGTTGATTTTTAAAATCAATTTTGACTTTTCATCTTATTTAAAAAATTTATTCGATTGTATAATTTTAAGTTGTGATTCAAATAACTCTAGTGATAAATCAAATTATATCAAAATATATAAAAAAATTTAAATTTTTTTAATAAGACAAATGATCAGATTGAATTTAAAAATCAACGGCGATATCAATTAAAAAACGGAGAGAGTATTAAAAAACGGAGAGAGTATTAGATACGGTGCAAAATGAAGTTGACGTTAGGAGGCGATTGGCTGGAGGGTCACATACATTGCCGGGAGAGAGTATTAAAAAACGGAGAGAGTATTAGATACGGTGCAAAATGAAGTTGACGTTAGGAGGCGATTGGCTGGAGGGTCACATACATTGCCGCAACATCACAATCTCATAATTAACCGAGCCACTTGCTACCGTCAATATACTATGGTAGATAAGCTAATTTTCTACTTGTCGGTATTCTGATTATCGGCACAGTAAAATTTACGTAATCAGAGAGTATTTGTGCACTCTACATATCCGAACGGCGTCTACGAAAGAGACTCAAAGATTAACCTGGTTCGAACCGTCAAGAGGCGTAATACCTTACATCTAAAAACGAAAGAGATCAAATCGTATGAACTCAAAAACACAAATACAATACGAAAGGGTCTTGGCCCGATCTAAAAACCCTAGCTCGCGCAGATAAATGTGGTTACAATAGAGTGGCTTTGTTCGTCTGTCTTGGTACTTCTACTGTCTTGTCGTGTATTGTTGTGTAGCTTTAACTTTTCGTCGGTCGAGCTTGGACGTTTGTTCGGTTCTGACTCTTGAGGTCAAGACGTTTTTTGTGGGATGTGATGCTTCATGGGTCGTAGACGAATCATGGAGCGTAGTTCGTAGATAAGCCCTTGCACAAAGGTCGGGTTCGTAAGTACTCGGATACTCTCCTGACACTACTGCCAGAGTATTCGTTTTGGACGAAGGCCATCAAGTGCATTATAATCTACTCCGTATTCAGCTAGCTAGCGAGCATCGAATAAGGCAAAGCCAGCGTCACGAAACACAGTGGTTGATGACTGATTGTTCCTAGCATGTGGAGCATTTCAGATTGACGCAGCTTGATCAGCAATGGGGTGGCTTGTCTCCATCCAATCAGATGAACACTGTTGCATTTTTATATCGGTGTAGTCATGTGTTATCGCTTTGGAACTGAATACAGCTACATATGAAAAAAAATTGGTAAGTAACTAGTAAGATTAATAAAACATTTCATGGAAGCAGGTGATTTTCAAGTTTATATATTCTCAATTTGTCGTCAATCTCTTAGCTAACTGTGTGGTTGTGGAAGTTTCTGAAAAAAAATACTCCTTTCATTTTTTAACTATCATCGTTAGGATAAAATTTTAGATCATTTCAAAAATGAGCTAGAATTATTGGTCTAATAACAGATGATTTAAGAACAGAGGAAGTATACTACAGAGCCTTTGATATAGAAGTGATCGGTATCACTGTCCTATATCATGGTCCTAGTTTTCTAATGTAGATGTCAGTAATTGAATTTTTGGTATGTGGCTCTCATCTCTTGTATATAGTACTCCCTTCATTCTTTAATTGATGTTGTCGTTGACTTTTAAATTTAACTTTGACTATTTGTTTTATTCAAAAAATTTGATCGAATATATAAAATTTTAAGTTGTGATTCAAATAACTCTAATGATAAATCAAATTATATCAAAATATATAAACATTTTTAAATTTTTTTAATAATACAAATAGTCAAAGTTAAATTTAAAAATCAACAATGATCATTAATTAAAAAAACAGAGGGAGTACCTAACAGCCAGCATTATCGCGCTTGAAAGTGATATCTGCCTACACTAGTTCGCGCATGGCCTTGCAATCGATCTGTGACGACGACATGACAAGCAGGAAGCATGCCGAAGCAACCGTGTTCCAAATTGTCAATTACCACGAGAACATAGCAGCGTGTATGTGAGATCGAGCCAGCGTACGTGAGTTGATTGGGATACCCGACGACGCCGGGTCGACTAAACTGTTTTAATTTCGTAACTTAAACAAGCGTACAGTGATTTCATTTCAACAGATTTAAGTTGGCGAGTCTTGGTCACCGGATCGGCCCTTCGAGCTAGCTGCTCCCTCTGTCCCGTAGATTGGAGGGAATCCTTTTGTCTCAAAAAAATATAAGAGATCAGAGAGAATCTCTTTTATCTTAAAATATAAGAGATTGAGAGAATAAAAAAAAAATTAATTAATTTGATAGGTGGAGAATAAGTGAGTAGAGATAGAATGGATGGTAGAAATGTATTTTTCTTCTCTGATTATTTTGAAGGTTAGATGTTAGAATCTCTTATATTAAGAGACGGAGAGAGTACTTTGACAAAATTAAGTTACGAAAAACCTTGGCCAATGGCTTGATAGCTTAAGTGATCATCTGATGATAAGGTTGACGGGTATGATGGTCACCGTCAACTGATCGGTTTGAGAGTCATGGGTTAGGCACCTTTTTTTTGTGGGGGAAAAGACCCGTGGGTTAGGCAGTGCTTAGTACAGTTTGAATCAGCCAGATTCCAGAATGGTACGCGTATGTGCGATCTTCCACTTGTGGTTATCCTGGTCGAACAAAGTACGATGAACTATATTGTCAACGTACGATTAGTCTATGTGTGGTACTTGTTAACATGTACTCGCTTTATTTTTAAATTGATGTCATTATTATTGATAATTATTAAAGTTATTTGAATCATAACTTAAAACTTTACATATTTAAACTAATATTTTTAATAAAATGAATAATCAAAGTTAAAGTTTAAAATCAATGACAATATCAATTTAAAAACGAAGAGAGTAGGGCTAATGCAGTTTTATGAATCAAGTAGACAAGGTAGTAAGGTTAGGCACCCAAGTTTCCTCTTTTTTTTTTCTTTTCAAAGCAAACACATGAATTTGATAGTACTCCCTTTTCACAAATACTCGTCATTTTTCAAAATTTCTTTCTAAATACTTGTCATTTTCACTTTTTAATATATTTTTTTTCTCTTTCCAACACAGCTTTCTTTCTTTCCAACACAACTCTCTCACTTTTTAATACACTTTCTCTCTTTTCAATACACATCTCTCTCTTTCTAATATTTTTTTTAATTTTCGCGTCCGGAGCTTAGAATGACAGTTATGTGTGAAATGAAAGAGTACTAAAAGTTTCCTCAGCGAGGCCACAGCCAGGAGGGGCTCGAGGTGCTGATGTGCTGCGGCGGTGACAGACGAAAAGGAGCAGGATGAAAGCGAGCGGCGCGCCGGCGCCCTCCTCGGGTGGCCGGACTGAGTACTGAATTGAGCAGAGCACTGTAATCATGCAGTTGGTACTTTTTGATACTATCTCTATTTTAATTTATCTGTCGCTTTAGCTTTAACTATTGAAATTATTATGGATGCAAGAAATGAGGAGGGAGGAGATGAAGACGGCTGCATTGAAAAGCCATAAATATACATCATCAAGTGAAAACTAACAGTTAAATTTTTTTTAAAAAAAAATCAAAGTAGAATGACAGATAAAATAAAACGGAGCAAGTAGGATAGCTTGTGATCCCCAGTGGCACGCAAAAAAACAAGGCACTGCCTCCTGACAAGCCAAGCAAAGCAAAAGCTGTTCGTCCGCCCGAGATGGTACTCCATCTTTCTCTGGAGACAAGACATGTAGGTGCCCACAATGCTCACCCGCGAAAAAAACCAAAAGCTAGCGTTGTCGTCTTCGTCTGTCCCGATCGGACCACAGGCTCGCATAGTCACACGTCACAAGGGAAAGGAGCACCTACTCGAGAGAACTTCTGTCGCAGCGGATCCACAAAAAATATCTGATTTGGGAAAAACAATTATCGTCGCCTAGGTTCTAACTGAGTGACGAACAATGCGTCTTTCCGTGGACCGTGGTAATAACGAACCTAACCGCGACCGCGTCCGCGTACAAACGGGGGCGTTGGTGGGCTGCCGGTGCACGCGGCCGCGCGCCGCCGCCACCACCGGTTCGGCAGCAGTGCAGGCGCCAGCGCCTCGGCGGCGACTTGAGTTACTGAAGCGAATGAATGGGTCCCGACTCGTGACTGGGGAGAGGAGGAGGACGAAGGGAAGGGGCAGCGGGCGCACCGGACACGGCGTCGACGAACTGGCCGTTGATGAAGAGCTTGGTGAACTTGACCTCCATCCGCGGCACCTCGAACACCTTCTCGCTGCTCCCGTTCGCGCCAGCCATGTCGCCGCCCAGCTGCCCGTCGCGGAGAGTGGTGCGTGTCGGTGTAGTGTAGCTGGCTTGGCTGCGAGGAAAGGAGGAGCGGAGGATGGAGATGAGGAGGGCGGGTCGAGGCTTTTTAAAGGGAAAAGAAGGGCGACGCAGAGGCAAAGCCAGTGTCCAGTGAGCAGCAACGGACCGGCGGCAGATTGACTCTCTGTCTCGGCTCTCTGTTTTTTTTTTCTTCTTTTCTTATATATAAAATTAACTTACTAATTACCGTTCATCTGTCTTGTCAGTGCAAGTCATCAGCTCTCTTCTAATAACTTTAAAATTCCGTCATCACCGTCATTACGGGATGTCCCAACTACTCATCGCCGGAGTTCTGATGCGTACGACCTCTCAAGGTCAAGACGGGGACGTCCGGCGCTTACGCGACGCTGAAATAAACTAACTAGCAGAGGATAATCAGGGGCAAATCATTTGCAGCTAGCTCGCTCTGCTGACATGATCTCTTTGACATCGTTGCCCTCGCCGCCCGTAATTTACATGTTGAATCTGACGTGAAATCGCCCGTCACTTTCGGGGAGTTAGTTCACACGGGTGTCAGGCGTTGTCTGTAAAACCTGAGGTGAAGTCGCCGTTGAAGAACGATGGATCAAAATCGGATCGATGCGCCGTCCGCGCGCGCGCAGGAAAGTCTACGCGCTGACGGGCGCCGGAGGCCGACGCTGCCGGCCCCGAGGCGGCACCGGCCGACGTCGGCTCCGGCTCTGACAGATGCGGCGCGTGGACGGACACGACGCAGCACGCAACCGAACGCATGGCGCCCGGCGCGGCCACGACGGCCGGTCCAGCGAACTGTACTTGGAGTATCACGCCGGAAGCCATCAGAACCTTAACAGCACGTGCCGGCCGGCCGCCGGAAGGCGCGTGTTTGCGTCGGCGGCTGGGGGTCGGAGGCCATGAGCCCATGACGAGTGAGACCGACGGCGTGGCCAGTGAAACACGCCGCTGCGACGACTCGTGTCGCGGCTCGTGTGGTCCGGCGTTCCGTGACGTGTCGGGCTCGTAGCCAGAGGACATGGGCCAGGATCATCCAGGGTGAATAGAGGGCCTGCAAATCAAAAGGCCACAGTGAAGTTTGCTCTACGAGAAAGAGGACGTGTGGTGACGAGGAAGGACATGAAAAGCGCCGTGGCAGTGCAGGTGCCGTAGTAGCCTCGTTGAACTGCAGAGGGATCAAAAGTATTTCCATCTCTTTAATTAATTTTAGCTGTCGATTTTTAAAAATCAGTATCAAGTTCAATATTTTTTATTAGTACCGAGTTCATCTTTGACTAAATATCTCTTTATTTTTAATTATCAGATTTGATTAAATAGACGATTTTTTAGTCGTCAAATCTGATTAAATACACGATTATAGTGAACTGCAAACATTGTAACATCACTCGAAAAAGTCCAATCTAGGACTAGATACAGGACCGGACCGAACGATAGATCCGGTCAGTTTGGTCCAGGCATGGCAAGTGATTTTGCTGGCTGCGTGATAAAGCGAATCATTCTCCAATCACACATGCATGGTTCCAATACTTTTTTATGTGTGAGGAAACCACAAATGAGCCCTTTGCAAAATTAAAAAAAACAAATAAGTAAATTTGAAGAATTAATAAATTGCCTGAAATTCTTCGTGGCTTCAAAACATCAATCCAAACATGATATCTAAAAATTAAAAACGTCGTCTATTTTGGAATGGAGTACCAGGTTCAGAGGAGTCAGAATGTTCAACTAGATCTCTCAGGCAGCAGAGTGGCAGTGGAAATCAACAACATTGATACATCAATGATATTATTTTTATCATACCTTTTTAAATAGGATGAATACTCAAAGTTGAAATGACTCTCCAACGGTCGAGTGGCGATAGAGGCGACAGCCATGGCGACTCCGCCGATCTCTGTTCCCCACCCCTTCCCCCGTCGACTCCTCCCACAAAATCCGTCGGGGTCCCTCCTCCTTGTCACCGGAGAGACATTACCTTCCAGAAGCTGAGTGACAAGTGCTCCCTCCACCCGCCGCAGCTTGGCCCTGCTTCGTTTAGAGGCCCAAAGCTGCCCCCAACATCCGATGGCCACAATCCTAGAGCTCAAGACCCCCAGTGGTTCCTGCATCTCCGTGGAGACCTAGCAGAGCACCAGTCACTTCGTCCGAAAGATTTAAGGGCGCTGCTTCAACTTCATGCGGTCAATCCTAAAGCTGTGGAAGCTTCTACTGAAGGTTTTGTCCAAGCTGGATGTCAAGCTCCAAGATCTTTCCCTCGCAAATCATACACCAAAGTGGTCAAGCTGGCGGAGACTCGACCTCCACCCTCGGCGACGGCGACGCCTCGACAAACAAAGGTACGATTCAACCCCTGCCCGACGGTTCAGTTCTTTGCCTGTGGGCTGCCCCCTTGTTGTGTGGGCCGTCTTTTGGGCCATGCTCAGCCCAGTTTCAAGAAGGTCAAGCCAAGCTAGTTTCAGTTTTGAAAAGGCTGAGTATTTGCGTTTGCCACCCTTTCCAGCCTGGTTCTGTTTCGAGTTCTCAGCAACGGTCTCTGCCGTGCTCGCGCCCTTCGGTTCATTTGGAGAATCCCGGACGCAGTAATGACTCCGGCGAACCTACCTAGCAACTCTGGCAATTGGTGCAAAGAAAAAGATGGTGAAGATTAAAAAAGAAGCCGAGCATTCATGCCCATCTACCTGCTGCGGCAGAAGATCTTCAGCATATCTTCAAGCGAAAGACCCTTGGTCGTTGCCTCAATTGTCTAGCTAGAGACCACAGAGTCGCACAATGCAGAGACCCGGCCAGGTGTTGGAGTTGTTGGGGCAGCGGTCACATCTCATCAAGATGCAGAGCGAAGAAGGTTGTGAACAGGAGGTCGAGTGCTCCGGTGTTTCAAGGTTACTCCTCTCGTTCCCCTTTGTCTGGTCAGTCTATCCAGAGCCCCAACTTCACTGCTCTCAGTCCCTCGCCTCCTTTCTCCGAAGAGTTTGAGATGGAGCGCCGCCGCTCTGGTGGTGGTCAGTTGGGAAGACATGTCCAGCTTCGCCCTCGGTTAGGAGATGATCATGGTGGTGTGGCTGAAGTCATGATAAGTGCTATCAACTATCCTGTAAACCCGCGCTTTCGACCACGCTTTGCGTTCAAGATAGCAGCTACTTCTAAGGAGATGGATCAGAGGAAGGGCCTCGTCTCTCGGAGGGCTTTGATGATCACAGAAGAAGGGCCTCTCGGTGTTCTGTCCCGGGGAGAAGTGAAGGAGCTCATCATGCACCACTTCGACATCCGTAAGCATGAGCTTTAAGTTTACCGCAGCTACCCCGATCCTTTCATTGCTATATTCTCAGATGAGCATGCTAGAGATATGGTCTTTGCGGGGGGCAAATTGGTAGATGGGCCAGTTGAACTTTGTTTCCATTCTTGGGATTTGGACAGATTTGGGGACCGAACCCTGCTGCCATATCATGTTAAGTTAAGCTTAGAAGGTATACCGCACCATGCCTGGTCCCTAGAAATAGCTGATAAAGTGCTCGGTGATGAAGCCCTTATCCACCATGTTGAAGAGGCCACAAGAGAAAAGAATAACCTTAAGGCTTTTGAGTGTTTGGCTTTCTGTAAAGACCCCTCAAGGATCCCGCAAGTGGTTTTTCTCACTTTGATAGCTTCTAAAGCCTCTCTGAGTAGAAACCCTCGGCTGCACTTTGTTAGGCCCAGGGAGATGAGAAGGGGCCACATTTTCAAGATCCTAATCCACATTGATGCTGTTGAAGACCTCGTGTTCTATCACTATTCTCGTGATGAACTGACTGTAGATGGAAAGATCCCCTAGCGTGAATTCAACTGAAAGTCTGGGCAGGCAGATGAGGAGCTTGATGAAGATGAGCTGAACCCTCCTACTCCCCTATGCAGGGGCAGATTTGAACCTCGTAGACACTCAAGAGATGATGATGGAGATAGAGACAGGAAGCAAAGCAAGTCAGGGTGCTCAAATGGCCGAGGACAGGATGCTTTGATGCTCAGGGAAGACAGAGAGAACCTCATGGTGATAGAGATGGGGGTAGTGGTTGGTACAAAGGAAGCTCATCTAGGCACCCAAGAACAGGTATGTGAGACTGGTCTGTCCCACCAAATCATTCTGCCTCACCCCCTGATGAACAACGTGCTTTGAGAAACTTATGGCAGTTTAAAGAAGTGGCAACCACCCCTATGCTTACACAAGGATGGGCAGAAACGTCTGATGCTATAACAATTGTTCCACAAGATCTTGAAGTTCCTTCCACAACTTCTCAAGCTCTAGCAGAGCACCACATTGACAGCTTCTGTTCTGATGCTATCCTAATCACCTTGGTTGCAGAATTTGAATGTATCTCCTGGCCTCTAGGAGACTTCTCTGCAAGTTTAGGAGCTGAAGTGCAGTTGGCCAGGTCCACAGTTAGGATTGCTGACAGTCAAACAGACCATATGGCACCTTTGCCAGATATACAAGTTGACAATGCTGATGATGACTGCATTCCCCCCCAATCCTATTAGCCCACAGCGGATGCAGTCAGATATCAGGGAACAGGGTCAGGAGTTAAATGAGATGCAGACAACCACCACCCCGCTCTCTTCTTTTGTTCTTCTGACTCCAAGTCACAAGAGGAATTATGGGGGGGGGCATACCTAGAAGAAAAAGAAGATGATGAAGAGCAACAGAGGAAGAGCAAAAGACTAAAGGCCAAGAACAGTAAAGGCAAATCTGTAATCAAACTGACCCAAGATTTAGTTGCTAAGAAATGTGGTATAATTTAGGAAGAGCAGCAGCTAGACAATATGACCTTGCAACACTATCTGGATATGTACAAGCAGCCTCTTTCTGAGAACTCCATGAAAGCTATACTCAAACAGACTGAAGTTTTAGAAGATCTGATCAAGAAGAAGAAGGCTAACAAGAACAACTCCAAGAAGAACAGGGGAGCTGGAGAAACCAAGAACAAGAAGAAGATGGTGGGAGCAGCTGAAGCTGATGCCTAGAAGGCTCTTCTGTCTTTGTTTGTTGTGCCTCCTATCTTGATGGATTACGGCCTTTTGTTATTTTACTCGCTTTGTTGGTACCCTAGGATGGTTGAGATGCCTCCCATCCTGCTGTTAGCTAGCTGTATGATCTTGTCTGCCTGTGTTGTGGAACCTGATGAACCTTTTAAGTATGTTTTGATGGGGCTGGCCATGTATGGCCCTTATTTTTATTTTCCCTGTTCTGGTTACTTCCATGTTTCTTATGGATAATACGCTTCAACATTATAGCTTCATGTCCTGAAATGTGATGGGTCTTAATAGTGTGGCAAGACAAGATGTAAAGCAAATTATCAATATCTACAGACCTGACCTCATTTGTATCCAAGAAACTAAAATGATGACAATCACTCCTGCTAACATCAGAAATGCTTTAGGAGTGGAGTATGAAGATAACTACTGCTACCTTCCAGCTGATGGTGCAAGTGGAGGTATCCTGTTAACAGGCCATCAGAACACTCTTGTTTTGCCTAATCACTACACTACTGAAAATACTATTTCAGCAACAGTTAGGGATGTCCGTCGAAATTTTGTTTGGACTGTGACAGGAGTTTATTGGCCTCAAGGGGAGCTTGAAAAGAAGATGTTCATCAGGGAACTAAAAAGACTGAAACAGTCTGCTTCTCCAGAATGGCTGATTTTGGGAGACTTTAACCTCATCTACAAAGACCAGGATAAAAGTAATGGTAATCTTAATAGGCGCCTAATGTCGAGATTCAGAAGAGCTCTCAACTTCATGGAAGTTAAGGCGATAGAGCTCAGTGGCAAACACTTCATCTGGAGTAACAGCCAAAGAGCTCCTACACTAACCAGAATCGACAGAGCCTTTTGCACTCCACTTTGAGAAGAGCTTTATATAGACCCAATTGTGCAGACTTTATCTTCATCTTCCTTAGATCATTGTCCCCTCCTCATCATGCACACTCCAGTTATCAAGCCAAAATTTAGATTTGAATCCTTCTAGACTGGCATAAAGGGTTTTTAAGAGTGTGTTGCTGATGCCTGGAACAGAACCCCACCTAGTAACTTGAATGCTTTCGGGATTCTACATACAAAACTCAGTAGGACTATTAAGCCCCTGTGAATCTGATCCAAGAAAATCAAACCTCAAGGCACGATGGCAGTAGCAATTTGCAGGGAAGTGATTGATCAGCTTAAGAAAATTCAGAAAGTGAGAATGCTGTCTCTTGAAGAACATAACTTTGTCAAACTCCTTAAATGCAGAGTATTGGGCCTAACAGCAATAGAGAAAAGCAAAAATAGACAAAAGTCTAGAATGACGTGGCTAAGATGTGGAGATGCAAACTCAAAATTCTTCCACATGATGGCTAGCTCTAGAAAAAAGAAAAACTCCATCCATCAGCTGTGCACAGAATCAGGGGTTAATACTCTGCAAAACCAGAAGCTTAAGGTGATCTATGAGCACTTCCAGAATAAGATAGGTACCTATGTGCTTAGGAACCGCCTTCTTAATCTGCACAGCCTTGGCTGACAACCTAAGGATCTACAGCACCTTGATGGAGTATTTACAGAAGTTGAGGTAGAAGCAGTAATAAAACAAGCTCTTAAAGAAAAATCTCCAGGACCTGATGGTTTCATTGGCAGGTTTTTCTCAGCTTGCTGGAATATCATCAAAGAAGATTTAATAAAGGCTCTTGACTAGTTCTACTCTATGAACCAGCAATATCTGCATTTGCTCAATTAAGCTTTGATAGTGCTGATCTCGAAGTGTAGTAACCCCCAAAGGATTACAGACTTCAGACCAATCATTTTGATACATAGTTTTGCAAAGCTCATCTCTAAATTACTTGCTAATAGGCTGGCACCTAAATTGGATCACCTGATCTCCATAAACCAAACAGCTTTCATCAACAAAAGATGTATTCATGACAACTTTATGTATGTGCAACAAGTGATTCGTGATCTGCATAAAAAGAAAACCCCCGCCTTGTTCATGAAGCTGGACATATCCAAAGCATTTGACACGGTGAGCTGGCCATACCTGCTAGACATTATGACTTACTTAGGATTTGGTCTAAGATGGAGGAATTGGATTTCCTCTCTATGGTGCACATCCTCATCCTCCTTTCTCATAAATGGAGAACCTGGAAAAAGGATTCTCCACTGCAGAGGAGTCAGACAAGGGGATCCTCTCTCGCATATGCTCTTTCTGCTTGCTATGAAACCTCTGCACCGCTTATTTAGAAAATGCCAAGATCTGTGAATTCTGAAGAAGCTGAATAAGAGCTGTGATTTCTTCAGAATGTCTGTTTATGTAGATGATGCAGCCATCTTTATCAATACAGAGGAGGACCTTGCGGTTACTGAGTATGTTCTTAATACTTTTGCTCAAGCCAGTGGGCTAATCACTAACATGAGAAAAACTCAATTGTTCCCTATTCAGTACTCTAACCTTGATCTTAGCTTTGCAACCAGACGAGGTGTCTCTGTGTTGAGCTTTCCCTTCACTTATTTGGGGCTTCCCCTCCATATCAGAAAGCTCTCCAGAAACAATATTCAACCTCTTGTTCAGAAAGTTGCTGATAGGCTGCCAGGGTGGAAGAGAAAGCTTATGTCTTACTCGAGGAGAGAAATCCTTGTCAAATCTGTTCTCTCAGCCATTTCAACATTTTTTTTTATCTGTGTTCAAGCTTTCTAGGTGGGCCACTAAGAAGATTGACAGCTTCAAAAGAAGCTTTTTGTGGAAAGGGACTGATCTTGATAATATTAGAGGAGGACATTGCCTTGTTAATTGAAGAACCTGCACTAGACCAAAGAAGTGGGGAGGACTAAGAATCAGAGATATTGAGAAATTTAACAGGGCTCTTTGCTTGAGGTGGCTCTGGCTCCTTTGGGACAGACAGGAAAGGCTATGAAAATATCTTTTTAGAATAGAAGACCACACAGAGAGAGTTATTTTTTAACTCCACCTATGTTGTGGTTGGAAATGGTAAGAATACACCCTTTTGGAAAGCGAGATGGCTGAATAATATGGCTCCTAAAGATCTGGCCCCGCACCTTTTCTTGACAGCAAGGTTTAAATACAGAAGTGTGCATGTGGAGCTTCAAAATTCAAACTGGATTAAAAATTTGAAACACATTAACACCACTGTCCTTCTTGAGGAGTTTACTATGATGTTCATGGCTCTTGAACTGATCAGTTTAACAGATCAACCTGATACAATTAAATGGAGATGGACTTCTAATCAACAATTCTCAGTTTCTTCACCGTATGCTTGTTAGTTTCAGGGTGCTTCAATTCTTTTTCCTGCTTCCAAAATCTGGAAGGCTCAAGTGGAATCGAAATGCAAATTTTTTGCTTGGCTGATTGCGCATGATAGCGTCCTAACAACAGATAATATGGCTAAACGAAACTAGCCTTGTAATAGCCTTTGCTCCTTATGTTTCTATCATTTTGAAACAACAGCCCACCTCCTAACCCAGTGCAACTACTCTGAAGCTGTTTGAGATGTTCTAACCTCTAAATACAATCTCTCGAACTATAGCATCATGAGGCAACTCGAAGGACCAGAAGATTGGATCAACTTCTTTCTTAACAAAGGAAGCAGCAAAGAGCAAGATTGGAAGACTGGGATCTTATTCCTTTTCTGGTGGCAACTTTGGAAGGAGAGAAATAGAAGAATTTTTGAAAACTTGGAACAGTCGGTGCCGAGAATTTCGTCTCTGATTATTGAAGAAGACCGGCTCTTTAGAAGAGCTGTTAAGCTGGATTCCCCTTCTTAGGAAGAGCTTCGGTGGCTACTTCTCAGGTATTATTTCCCCCTTTTGTTCCTGGTTTCTATTTCTGGCCTTGTTTCGGTCCTGGCGATGTTGCCTGGTTAGTGCTTGTTCCATTAGTATGTAATGTTATTTTCTCTTCTTCTTAATGAATGGACAACGCTCCTGCCTCTTTAAAAAAAATACTCAAAGTTGATGGTAGAAATTAATAACATCAATATTTTAAAACTGGTGCGAGTAATTGTAAATAAATAATTCAATGTTTTTCCATAAATATATTCAACATCCAATACAATTACATTGTAGTAATGTATGGTTGGACTTTTCCTGTGCCCAGCGTTGATACACCTTTTTTTAAATAAAACAGGAACAACAACGAGAAGCATCATAAGTAGAACTGGCAATGATCCTTCCAACAGTGAACTCTGATCCATCGCCTGCTCCGGTAGCGTCATGACGTGGTCGCAGGCCAATGCACGCACTTCCAAATCCCAACACGGGCCAGGGCGCGTAGTAGAGTGTCGGGCGCGAGCGCGACGCAGGTCGGGGTCGCGTCGCACGCGATCCAGCCGGCGGCCTGCACACTGTGCTAATGGGGTGGGTTCTTTAGGTTTAATGGGTGGGGTTGTAGTTTGGGTTTTTATGGATAGGTTGAAATGGGTTAAAGTTTAAATTGGATTGGGTTGGAATGAGTTAACATGCATATTGATTTGAATTGGGTGGAAACTCATGGCTCCTAGCGGGTTATCAACGGGTTAGGTCATCAATTCGAATTGATCAGATGGTTTCCTTTCATCACGCTGGAAGTCAGAACAAGCAATCTTCTCCATTGTCGCGATGCATCGTTTGAGCCAAAAAAGACATCGGTTCATGTTCCAACCTCGTGAAAACAAAAAAATTAAAAATCGATTGGAAAAAGAACATGCTAGATAATAAAAAATAAAATAGCAGAACATATAAAAATACAACTTCTATTTCAGTCCCAATACTTATAATCGTAAATTTATATTTTTCTTAACTTGTCTTTTTGCTTTCTAATACACATTTTTTTCATTCCCAATACATCACTGTCTCTGTATAATATATAAAAAAAATATACCGATGAAATTAAATTGATTACTACAAAATTCGTGTATTTCAAACGGGTCTAAGAAGAGGTCGGAAAGATGAAATTTTGTACTTAAAAACGAAGATAAGAGACATAGAGATAAATATATAATATTAGAAATAGAGAAAGATGTACTAGAAAGCGGGGACGATAATGCCATTTTGAAATTTGGGAAAAGTTTCTAATTTATTAAAAATATAAAAAATGTATTAGACCTCATTTGGAGCGGAGGATGTTTTCTTATTTACTGTATTTTTTTAGTGAAATTAACCTGATTCCTGTGGACATTCTGCTTTTCAAATAAAGCGTGAACCGATTCCTGTAAAATTCCTACGTTCCAAAAAAAAGCGTGAAATAATTCTTGTAAAATTCCAGCGTTCCAAAGGGAACTAAACAAAGTTTTACCTATTAATTTGTTGTGTCCAAGTCAGCAATGCTTTAACTCAGCAGTTGATATTCTAATCCATAGCCTACTGTCAAAGCAGGAAAGAGATTTGTTCCACTAGTACATACGTACAATACCCATGGTTGTGCAGCATAAACTCCACGGGTTGGGCGAGATTGGTTTCTCGTGTGCTCATGGATGGGGCGGGGTGGGTGGACTCCTCAAATCTTTGGGTAGGGCTGGGTATGAAAAATGTATAGCAATCGGTATGGGACGGGGTGGGTGTGGGGCGGGTTCTCCCCCGTTAGCAGCCTATGCTCAAGGGACGACAATGGCATGATGTCCACCGCCCGCGCGTACGGGTTCTACGGCCGGCCCAGGTACGTCGGCTACTGGCTCTGAACGGGCACCAGCTCCGGCGACGGGAGCAGCCGGCCGGCATCGATGTCCCGAGATGCCAGTTTTCTGTCTTAATTCCAAAAAAAAGAGATGCCGGTTTTCTGGCCCGCGTGGCGCCGTCCCTGAGCCGTCACCGTGTTCTTCTTCTCCGGTAGCGGCCGCCGCGCGCACAGCGTGCAGTTCAGTCACTTTCTTCTACCTACCGTGTTCTTCAGCGACGAAGACGGGGACGCTGTTGCTGAGGAGCTCGCTGAGGTTGGAGAGCATTTGCGGGTTGTCCCAGACTCCCAGCCGGCGTCATCATCGTCTCCGTGGACTTCGTGGAGTGGAGGCGTATAGTTACACGTGTCGTGGTCCGTGAGCGCCGCACTGAGCCGTGAGTGACGTCGACATCGTCGTGCCTAGTGTCGCCGGCAGCCGATGCGGTCGTGGACCGCTCGAGGAGCTCGGCAGCGGCGGCGAGCAGCTCCACGCAGCCACGGTACGCGGCGGCCACCCGCGTGCCAGCACTAGCAACCCGCACGGCGGGCGAGGAGCGACGTCGCGTCGGACACAGCGCTTCCACCATGCGCCCGCGCTCTACGTTACGGTTCATGGTTTTGGGATGGGCAGTAACCAACATAACCAAATAGTAGCACTACTATTTCTTTTGAGGGGGCAAAATAAGAGCTGATAAAATTCTTTTACAATTACATGAACTATACCGAAATGCGGTACATTTTATTGTTCATGAATACATAACTAATGAACATTTTACAGAAACTCTGGTGGACGTACGAGACGAGGTCTCAAAGCGAAACAAAAGCAGGACAACACGCTTGTGCCGTCATCGATCGGTTCTGTCGGAATCCTTCAGTGCACGATGTAGGTGACGAAGAGCGCCAGCAGCATGAGGACGTAGGCGAGCCCCTGGTCGATCGCCTTGGCTGCAATTCAAGCGTCAACAGTACCCGGTCGGTTAATACCATTCGTGGAGGTGGAAGAGTAGATGATGCAGGCAGTAGAAGAAGAACTCACCGTCCATCCTCCAGCGGTCGCCGGTACCGGCCGCGGTGGCGCCGGCCGCTGCGGCGTGGCAGAGGCAGGGGTGCAGCAGAGCGGCGAGCAGCAGGTAGGCCAGCACGGCCAGCCTCGTCGTCACCGAAGCCATGGCAGCTGTAGATCTTGCTGGTGACTAGAGTGGCACAGCTAGCTGCTTAATAGCACTCGTGCGTTCTAATCTCTTTCTGAGGAGCTGAATTAGGCTGTGTGTTCAGTGGTGCTAGCACGTATGGACTGCTGATGGTCGCAGCTGCGTGGTCGCGTGTTTATTTATATCCGAGGCGAAACCGGCGAGGTCGATCGAGGAACAAGAGCAAGTGAGCGAGCGAGGATGTCGACGTCGACGGTGCCTGCCAGTTGAGGCGCGCGGCCCCGCGAGCGTAGACTCGGCCTCGCTCCGGCGGCCGCTGCGAGGCGTTCGATTCGCGCGCGTCAAAGTTGGCGCGCCGAGGGAATCGCCGGCCAGAGAGGGACGGCTTCGTAGTTCGTACGTGGTAGTTTGCTCCCTCGCTGGCGCGCGCCTACCGACCTGGACGCGGTCGCATGCAGGCCTTCCGTAGTCCGTTCTGTGTCGGACGTACTCCCGGGGTACACCTGGGGTGGTTTGACAACGATGCGTCGTCGTCAGCGCGCGCGCGACGTGGCCACCTCGGCTACGTACCCATCTGACCATCTTCCCTCCTCGGCGGGCTTGAAAGACGTGGCCGCCGTGGAAAGTGAAGCTACTTAGGTGCACTCACGTATACATGGGGCGTTTGAAATTCAAGAGTTCAAGCCGTACGTCAGTGATCAAGGCAATCACGTACGGCATTGTGACATTAAAAGGTCAACAAAACAAAAGTTCACTCACGTCGTCGTGTGTCTAGTAAATCTTGTCAACTTTCTTGTCAAATACTCCGTCCGTTTTTTAAAATGACATCACTTTTACAATTAACTTTAACTATTCGTCTTATTTAAAAAATTTACTCGAATATGTAAAATTTTAAATTGTGATTCAAATAACTATAATGCTATATCAAAATATATAAAATTTATTAAATTTTTTTAAATAAAATAAATAATTAAAATTGAATTTAAAAATCAACGGCGATGTCAACTTAAAAAAACGGAGGGAGTAATAGAGGAAAACAGTCAATAATGCCAACGGCCCCGGCCATAGAGCTTGTCTTCGTCCTATGGCAGGGAACTAGCGAAACGTGCATGCTCGTCTACAGTTAATTGAGCTCACGTTGACGTCCGTGGCTGGTTATTTTTGACATTAGAGCAACAGCGATGGGTACTAAAGTGGTCCATATAAGTAATAAACAAATCACTTGACACGCGCGATAGGATCGCCATACTGTACATTACAGAATCAGCCCATAGGATCGAAGACAGTAAGAAAAAATAGTCCATATGCCCTCTATGTACTGGCTAAAAGGCAATTAAAAAAATATTATTCTCATGCGAGCCCACTATACTTCTTCTCGAGACCGGCTGGAAGACGATATTAATATCTGGTGCGAGCCCACTATATTTCTTTCTCTAGATCACATCATTATGAAGTTCTACTCCATAGTTACTTCCTCTTGCTATGCTACGGCCGGGTCCTCAAACATGAGGAAAGGAAGCCATCTACAGAATGATATTTTACTAAAGAAAGCATCCGCAATCATTCACAATATACCATGAGCTGAGTTTCCACCTATCATTTCACATGGCACGGACATTATGAATCCAAACTGTAGATTGTATTGGTTCACCAAAATACTCCATTCAATTTTAAAATATTGACATATGTTAACTTCTAACGTTATCTTTAATTGTTCATTTTATTTAAAAAATATGATATATATTATATATTTTGTTATAATTTTTTATCATTAAAAGTATTTGAAACAAAATTAATAATTTTACATAGTTGAATAATTTTTTAATAAAATAAATGATCAAAGACGATGCCAAAAATTAATAGCGCCAAATTTTTAAAACCGAAGGGGGTAATCCTTAATATATAGGGGTTTTGATTTGATCTCCAAACTTTAAAACTCTAAGCAAATGAAAATAGGTTTTTGTTTCTCCCCAAGCAGCCAACAAACGAATCGCTAGACTTTACGACATCTCCGCTCGATTTGACTTTTCTGCTCCTCCTCTTCCTCCGTCGCCGCGGCCCAAGCCTCATTTCCACCGGCACGCTGTGACGATCAAGGACAGATCACGTGAGAATTAACCAGAGAACTCCACCTCACTGTCGCCAGATTATATGGATAGCCAAAACTCCCGTGTCCACGAATGCTGAACACGAAGGAATGAAGAGATCCGAGAACAGGAGCGCTGGGGGCCGGGACTATGGTTCACAAAACCGCTCGAAAACCGCGGTACCGCGGTTTTCGACCAAACCGCTGCAGCTCAGTTTTTACGGTTGATCGGTTTTCGTTTTAAAAATTTTAAAAAAATTTGAAAATTTGAAAAAATTTGAAAATTTGAAAACCGCTCAAACCGAGCGGTTTACCGCAAAAATGGTTGAAAAACCGCTCAAACTGATTTGATTTCAAATTCAAAAACGGTAAACCGTAAAAACCGCTCGGTTTTCTCTCAAAAATTTGATTTTTGAATTTGTTCGGTTTTTTAACGGTTTTCGCGGTTTTTGTTAAACCGCTCTCGAGCGGTTTCCGCGGCTCAAACGGTTTTGAAAACCTTGGACGGGACACACGAATTGCCAGTGATCTAAGACTCGGATCACATAGATTCAGATGAACTCGGTGGAAATCTAGGTAGAACAAAGAGGATGGTATTAACTGATAAATGTTCCACTATGCTAAATTAATCTAAAGCTAATAACAACTAAAGCATATTCTTCGCTGACCTCTCACCAACTACCACTCCCACAGTCCCACCTTAAAAATCCTACTACCGATTACAATCCAGGCTAAATCGAAGCAAAGATAAAAGTTAAATGCAGTAACTCTGTTTTAATTAGAAAGGTAAGAATCCTGATGAAAATTAGCCTTCCATTCAAACTTATCTTCTAATCTCAGCGGTCCTGATTCATTTTTCTAAAATTTTCATCTACCATTATATCTTAATAATGTACGGAGTCATTTGACATTGAACTCAAGTTTGCACGAGCCGTTTAATTCACAGAAAAGTTTAGATTCGGATTGTTGCCACTGTAGCTAATCTTAAGCGTGCAACGTAAAATGCTGATGGCACCACTTTGTTCTCTCCGTGTGTCAAATCCTGATAGATGAGCATAGAGGAAAACTGGAAAATGGCCTTTCTTTGTTCATCAAAATTTACAAGACAGTACAAAGGAAACCAAGTTATAAGTTGAAACAGGGTGTAAGATTGAAATTTCTATATCAGGGTACATTATCTTAAAAAGACTTAACAGAACGATAACTTCTGTACCATCAATCCAAGTCCACGATTCCAAAATTGGACAGAAGGATCTTCACTTGCTGAACAAAATCCGAGCCTGTCGCATACTCTGTTAGCATCCCTACTGCAAATCCAAACATAGCCCATCTGCGAGGTTTTTTAAGAGCATGAATCATCATCACGTGGAAACAAATAGTCTTAATGTATTCAACATCATGCATACTCACTCTCGTTAAGTTAGTGCAGTAAATATATGAAGGGAAAATGAATGTGATAGTTTGCAGTAATTTCTAGGTCATTTCCCCTATTGATTAACCGGCATTTTTTTATTACAATATAATCTAATTATGAACTAATCAATCTGAATTGCACTCTCCATGACTAAGGAGCGCTCTGTTTGTTACAACATCAGGTCGTGATCATTCTGCTCATCACTACACGGTTTAATTTAGCTATATCAGGATGTTATTCTTATTCTTTGATCTAGGTATTTGTTTGACCCTTTGATTGGTCGGAGCATCCTAATTACTAACTAATGAATCCTCTCTGCCTTAAAATTTAAAGATAATGATAAAAATTCCCACCAACCACGCTTAAATTTTGATGCATCTTGCAGCGCAAACGTACCTTCCATTGGAAATCTCATTCTTCGGCAAGAACCCAAAGAAGGGTCCCTGATCGGCCTCGTCGAGCTTCTTCTGCTTGAAGTAGTCCTGCAGCTCCTTGGCCACCTTCCTCTGGTACTCCAGCGTGACAGCCCCGGCCACCGGCCTCTGCGCAGTCGCAGCCTCGACCGGCTTCGGCTCGGGAGGCGAGGACGACGACGACGTCGGCGCGGCCGGCTTCGGCGGCTGCGACAGGGACGGAGGCGTGGACAGAGCCGGCGTCTTGGGCGGCCTCGGCAGCGGCGGCGCGGCCGGTCTCCTCGGCCCCTCCGCGTTGGAGCTCCTGATCACCGCGAACGACCTGCACACGCGGTGCGGAGGCGCGGCGCTCCCCGCCTTCACCTTGATCGATGGGATGGATGGTGCTAAAGACATTGTCGCTGCTTGAGCTTCGCAAGAGCCGGCTGGCTCGTTTGGTTCGAGGTATGAACTAGACGGGGAGAAGGAAGGAACACGTGGAGAAGGTTTGGACACATACACGCTCTCGTTGTGGATAAGACGTAAGATTGCGTGGTGCCAAGTTGCCCTTGTACTCCCAAGTCTCCCATCAGAGGGCCAAGGAGCGCAAGACCTAAACTCGGGCGCCTTTGCCGGACGGTTTGTGAGAGTTTGCAGGGGCTCAACACGGGCGCAGCACATTCAGGCATTCGGCTCTTCGGCTGTTCTCAATCAACAACATGTTGCGGCTGTCGCTGTTGCGCGGGGGTTTGTCATTTTGGGTCTTATTGGTTTCCTTCCCAACGCTCCTGCTTGGTCGGTTCTTTAATTGTTATCACCGTTGTTAATTTTTAACATTAACTTTGATCATTTATTTTATTTAAAAAATAAATTCAAATGTATAAAATTTTAAAATGTAGTTAAAATGCTTTTAATACTAAAGTAAATTATAACAAAATATATAATATTTATTATTTTTTAAAAATAATACAAATAATCAAAGTTGAAGTTAAAAAATCAACGACGACAACAATTGAAAACAGAGAGAGTAGGTCTGAGAGAAATGAAATCTAGTCCACAGCTTGGGATCCCGATCGCTTGTATAGGTGGGCAGTAGGGATGCAATCATACAAGTGGACATATCTACAAGTTCACATCTAACGTCAAAGAAAATAATAGATGCAGTAACTGCTAAAAAACAGTGAAAAAACAAGGCATTTATTATTTTAGAAATTTCAGGATCTCTAGCACTCGATAGAGTTGCAACTTTTCGAATTCGTGAATTTATGCCTTCAGTCAGAAGTCATGTGTGTCACTATCAAATGCTAGACAATGAAATAGTAATATCGATTTTTTTACCAAATGTGACCGTTGTTTGTATGAACGGAATGACTGGCAACTAAAGAAAAATTTTACAGAACATTACAACAGTTACATTGGGCTTACAACAACATCAAAGGAAATGTGGACAATCAATCTTTCAACACGTTAGGAGCATCGTAAAACACGAACATCAGGATGCCAGGAATCCAACACCCCTGACAACAGTATCAGGACAGCTTCATATTGTACAAAAAGGGCATAAAAACGCCAACAGAAAGGCAGGAAAAAGAAGAAGAAAATAAATCAAGCAGTCAAATCTCAGTATAGAAGGTACATGTGAACATCAAAACTGTAACCCTACCATGCAGACTAGCTAAATACAGCAGTAACAAATAATTAAGATATCAAGTCATCCATTGTGACTCTCAACTGTTAGAAGTCATTCCTTTTGCTGGTAGGTCACCAGTGCAACATATTTAACCCAGAACCAGATTAATTCAAGTTTCCCATGAAATACCGCGTCACCACGCATCCTTGTTGTACCGACATAAATTTACTGAATCACACACTCACATTTCCTGAAACCTTCATTTCCCGCTTCATCATCAGACAACCCTTCATCGCTGTGGAACCGTACATTCAGTAATAAGATTATATTGCAGCTACAACAACACATATATGTATATGTTTCTTGCCCCCATGTAACAACCAACAGTTTGATGAACTAACATGCTTTATGACCTTAAAGTTGGAGAATAGAAACAACCAGGTATTTTATAACATGGAAATGAACTGTTAATGTTAATTGACTTGGAGGACGTCTATACAACAAATAAATGGATGGGTGCAAATCAATACAAGGATGCAGTTTACTTCGTAATGTTGACATTATAGCAATCATGACACCCAAGCATGACATATTGACATTTAAATTATTTCTTCTTCAATGACCTCAAACTAGAGTAAAACCCATGCATCACATCAAGGATGCAATAACTGACAAATATATACTTAATTTCGGTGGGTCAGGTTTGCTTCAATGTATACATAGGGAACTTATGGTGGTGTTGACTTCATATGAGACTGAGACATACTGCAAGGTCCCTGATAAGGTAGACCAAATGCTTACTTGCTTACCTCTAATGAGGTAAGCCAAGAATTTGATCTTAGCTATTGATTTTTCATAAGAGGAAATAAATAAAAAAAATGGAAAATACAAATCTATCTCAGCCGGCAATCGTTCCATAATTCTTGTTAGTTTCCAAAGCAAACATATTATTTTCCAATTAATTTTAATAGACTGAAAACTTTCCAAAACAAACACATGTGCTAATTTCCAAAACAAAGACATGTTACTTTTCCAACAAATAAATTACTTTTCACATTGAGTAGTATGATAAATTATTATTGAAGAATTTTTACCTCCTAGGAGGTAAAGGACCAATTTAAATTTCGAGATGTACTCAAATGGGTGTTCTACAATGATTTGAGTCTACCTTAAATCTGCCTCCTACAATTTTTCCCGTGCTATTGTGGAATTAGTTTTACTAAGTCTACACATCAATGGTGCATTTTTCGGAACACAAGTAGAAACAATTTGAGATGATGGGTGCTTTGTTAGCTCTTCTTTATATATCACTGTTGTAGAAGATAACACAAAGACACTCATTTAACAACCAGGACAAGAAATGTTTCCTAGGAAAACAAGGGAAATAGAATTTCTGCATCATACCTTGTTTCAAACTCCCTCATCTCGAAAAGATCCTTTCCGCATGTATCAATCCATTGAACTTTCCTGCGTTCCATACCAGATTTCAATGTCTGCACCTCCTCCAGTGACTCACGCGGCTCTTCACCTTCACTGATCACTATACAATGCTCCAACGAATCCCTTTTCGAGTTGCTCTTAAGACAGCCTCTTATCTCATTCTCAGTGATCGAACCATCAGTTGTCACCTTGTTTGAATCAAATGAAAATGATTCATGCACTGAGCTCCCCAATTCATTGCTCGAACCCACTTTCAGAGGAGATGTCCCCTCAATACCAGTAGCTGGGCAACCAAAGCAGACAAATGGAGAGCATTTCTCAGGAGCACCGTCCTTGCCGGAGGGCAGATGGAACACCTGCTGGGCTTCCTGGTCGACTAGCTGGTATTGGCTCCATGGAGACACCTTGACAGCCTTCCCCTTGCGTTTCTTTCCAAGCAGCAAGAGAGCGAGGCCATGGCTGTACCCTGATGCTGACGACGAGAAGAACCCTCCTCCTTCAACTGCAAATAGCATCTCCACAGCTCATCCAGGAACCATGAACTATGATCCGGTGCACAGCCCTACGAATTACCAATCCATTGGCGAGCTCACTAACCTGGAAAGGAAAAGTTAAACCATTTTCACCGCCTCAATTTCATTTTCTTTGGATATGCAAAATGATATTCGATGGTACGAAATAAACTCGATGCACCAGGCCAATAGTAGTACTCTCTCCATTCACAGTTATAAGTCATTCTAGCATGCAAATTTTGTTCCCAAATATACGTCATTCTCACTTCTCAATACATATTTCTCTTTTTCTAACACACTTTCTCTCTTCCTAATAAATCTCTATCTCTATCTCTTTTCTTCTCATTTTCTACGCACCATATTTTTCTACTTCTACTTAATTCTCGTACCCAAAAGTAGAATGACTTGTATTTGTGAATGGACAGAGTACAAAAGTTTTGTATTTTATGGATCACAGCTAGAAAAGATTCTGCATTTCAAAAAAACTAGTAATTCGTACAGGAAGCTGTGGACTGCTTCCTTACCGAGAAAAGAGAAGCTGGTCAAGCAAGATCTGGAAGGGTCCCCATCGCACGCCGGTCAAGGGGACAACGAGGACATCCCACGGGAGAAGGAAGAGGTACGCAGCCGCGGCGGCGGAAGGATGGCTGGATCTGAATCGAGGTGCTGTTCGGCGGTGGAGAGGGAAGCGAAGAATGCCAACAGAGCAAAAGCTGGGAGGAATGGTGTGGTGTGCTCCGTCTGCCACTCTGTGGAGTGTGGACTTGGTTCAGTTGGTCAACGGCTTGGGAACCGGTCCGGCTCAGCCATGAGCCGCGACGAGGTGTTCGAAGGAGCTCGAACCATCGCGACCTGAATTTTGTATTCTCTCTGGCTACGCCGGACTTCGAAGTTTTTGAAATACTTTTTTAAATTATTAGTGTTGATAATAAGTTTTATTATTTAAAATAAAAAGTGCGAGTCAATTAAAAAGAGGGAGTATTTTTTTAAGATGCTTTTTACAGACAACTACACTAACAGAACGGTAGGAGTATCATTTTAATGATGTGGTGTGTTTTACGTCATTATTTCATTCTAACGAGACATATTTTATCAAATTGAGAAACTTCTACCTAATCATATTAACTAAATAAAAATATGGATCTTATTAGAGTATTACAAATAGATATCCAATAAAAACCTAATTAAGCACCCTAAGTATACTTATACTATTATAAAACCTTTCTCGATGGCGAAACATGGATATATGATACGATGTTGTAAACTTGTAATTTACCCATCCCTCCTGTAACGGCCGGAAAGAGGTACTCTCACCATTATTTTCTTATTGTTAGTACTCCTTTCATACTTATAATTTAAGTCGTTTTGAGTTTTGCTTTAGTCAAACATTAAAAATATAAATTACAAATAACTTTTAAGTTATTAAGTTTAGAAATATGAAAATCATATAAATAGATTTGTCTTAAAAAATACTTTCATAAAAATATATATATGTCACTTTTTGATAAATATTTTTAAAAAAAAATTAAAATCAAAGTTATACTTTTAAGACCCTGTTATTATCTAAAACGATCTAAACCGTGAGTATAGAAGGAGTACAAGCTAGTTAGTGTAAATTTTGTATTATAAATTTATCCTGATTGAAATAAAAAAACAATGGGGAGAGTTTTTTTTCTCTACTAATACTAATTTATCAATCATTGGACAGATGTCATTTAAAAAATGGCTATATCTCATCTTTGATTGGTGCTGGATAACAAATACTCTATCGTTCCTTTTTATTCATTATTCTGGATGTGGATGTGAAAATTAAGTTGGGTAAAAAATGTAAGTTTACAGAATATGAGAAGAAAAAAGATTAAGATATGAATGTATCGCAAACAGAAAAAAAATATTGGAATGCGAGGATGACAAGTAAATGAGAAAACTTATCACTCCTTCTTAAAAGCATAGTTTTTCTTTTCTATGTACACGTAATAAAATGTTTTCAATAGAGATGAGTTAGACTACGTGCACATAGAAAATACACCTAATATTATCTCTTTTTACAAATTTAATGGATGAAATCTCTCTACATACACCATTTACAGATCTAACGGATGAGTCTTTTTAGATCTCTGACCCACACGAACCATTATTAGTTAATAAAACATAACTACCCGGTACAGATACATGAGATTTAAAAAAAAGTTATTGAAAAACAAAACAAATTTATTTTAATATTAATATATTATTTTTAAAATTAATATTTTTTTAGACCGTAGTATTAAAATGGACATTGTGACTATACAAATTTATATAAGTGACGAGCTCTTTCGAGAATATCCCAAATCTCATACCCATAAAAAATAAAAATCATTGTTAGTTAATAAAATATAACTAGTGAAACAAATATATTTGATAAAAAAAGTTGTTAGAAAATAAAACTGGATCTCACGCTCCCAACCGTCATCATCAAACCGCCGATACGATTAAATTTTTTTTCGAAAAGTACGATACGATTAATTTTCAATGGCATCAATCCTGGTATCCAACGGAAAAACACCACCGTCAACTCTTCGGCCACCAGCTACGGATTCAAGCGCCTCTTCGGCAAGAGGTAGTAATAACTAGCAGTAGCACCCTTCGCACTCCTCTCTGGCTCGTCTGTTCACGAGAGAGTCAAGGAGACAAGGACTGAGGCAAGGACTGGGTGATTATAGCAGCGGGCATGGGAGAGAAGGGGAGGCGACGGAGGGGAGTGGAGGGGCGTCGAGCAGGGGGGAGACGACAGGCGGCTAGCAGGGGGGAGATTTACAAAACGGTTCAAAATAGAATTGGTTTTCGCGATTTTCGGTGAAATTGATTCGGTTGGGTTTTATCGAATGATTAAGTTTAAAAAAAATTAAAAAATTTGAAAAAAATTGGAATACTGCAAACTGGTCGATAAACCGGTAAAACTAGTCAGCTAACCGGAGAAATCGGTGGGTTTCAAATTTTAAAATTTGAAACTGTAAAAACCGAAGAAACCGGTCGGCTAACCGGTGAAACCGATCGATTTACTGTAGCAGTTCGTTTAAATTTTAATTTTTTGATTTGTAGCGGTTTTTGACCGATTTTTCTGATTTCTACGGTTTTTGTTGAACCAATCCCGACTAGTTTTACCTGTTTAAATAAAATTATAAACGTTGGCAGTGGGGATGAGGAGTGGCGGCAATGGGAAGAGGATTGGACGGGCCGTGAGCACGGTGAGAGCCAGCTGTAGCAAAAACTGGACGGTCAGGATCATTTTGTTGGACTTGATCGAATGGTCTAAATAATAAAGATGATGTGGCTTTTTGAGATCTGAGAGAAGTGTTAGTTGGAACACATATAAAATATGAAGTATATAGTTTTTTCCTTTTTATATAGACATGACAAAATATTTTCAACACAGATAGTTAAAATACGTGGACACGGAAAAATACATTCAAAGTTTCTCTTTTTACAAATTTGATAGAATAAATCTCTTTATAAATATCTTTTACAACTGTGACAGATAATTTTTTTTTGATCTTCCAGATCTCGAGCTCACGAGAAACATTGTTAGTTAACAAAATACAACTACCTAACAAATATATGGGATCCAAATAAAATTGTTGAAAAATAAAACAAAGTCATTTCGGATCGTTCGGCGAATCACATCTGTTGATGCCATCCATTCGTTAATTTATGGTGAAAAATGAGAACTTTAAATTTTAATATTAATATATTATTTTTTTAAGTTAATATTTTTTCTTAAACCGTAGCGTTAGCGCGGGCATCGAGACTAGTGAACTTTAGGTTCTGTTTAGAACACCTTATTTACATTTTATTCATAAAAATATGTAAAAATTGTGTCAAACAGTAAATTTATTTTACAGCTTAGTAGCTCAGCAACTTCTCACAACAAACTAAAAGCAGGTTATTTTTCAGCTGTATTTCACCTGCTGCTCAAATAAATCGTATTTTAATAAGTACCAATTGTACCAAGCAGAACAGTTAATTTAGAAATGAAGGGACTCCTACATTCAAATCCTTCTCTCTTTTTTTTACATTATCCATTTAGAATCCGCAGAGTCGTCAGACTATATGATATACCATAATGTGTTTGAATACTACTCCCATAAGTTACATCCATATTTACTTTGGCCAATGAT
>BCLF01000037.1:795442-828386 GCA_001602275.1 Zoysia japonica
GTCCGCCGCGGCTGGGGCGCCAACGTCACCCTGACGCGACGGTCGTCAGGGTACGACGGGCAGACGACGTGACGCGGGCGCGCGAACCGCTGCGCCTCCGATGCCGTCCATTCAAATTCAAACCGACCGCCCGGATTGACCGGCGGTTGCGATTTCCGGACGGCCCGATCACCCTCCACGTGGAGGCGCGAGGGCCGCCCGATCCCCGTAACCGTTATGGAGAGTCCGAATAAGGGGAAGCACGCGGACGAAGCTTCCCACGGTCGGCTGATCGATAGCCGATGCCATTTGGCCGATCCAAACGTTCGGGCGCTGATTATGGCCCTCGGTCTAGGCGTGATGCTGATCATGGGCAGTGGTCGATCGAACTGGCCCGTCCTAGGCGTCTTTCCGAACAAAAGACCGAGAGCGACCTCGGTCCGACCCCGACAGTCGGAACGACGAATGGTGGTTAAGCCCACGGTCAGCCCTCGAATCGCCCCCGGGCTCGAGGCGAGGCCCGTAGGGCGCGCTCGCGCGCGCCCTTACGATCAACCATCAACGAATGATGGACGCCGCAACCACCCAGTCCGCGACCGATCCCACGAACCGATCCCGTAGGATCAGAGCGTCGACCTCTCCACGATCAGCCTAGCGCCGCTCCAATGAAGGTCGCAAACGGCACCAGGCTCAGGGGCTACTGTCAGGATATGTACTCTGGGTACTCGCCGACCCATACTCGCATACGTGGGCCAAGACCCCGAGGGGTTTTGGGGTCGCATGACGAAGCACGAACGCGCGGTCTGACCCCTGAGGCAACGGTCTACGAAAGTCTTAGCCACATCTAGCGCTAAGACGTACGATGAGGCCGACCTCCGAAGGCCGACCCCGGTGGCCGACCCTTAAGGTAGGTGCGGCATTTATGTCGCATTTATTTCGGCAGCCAACCGCCAACCGTCCCGACGGGACGGGTCGAGTTCTTCGCGACGTGGGCGAGCCGCGGAAGTCTACGAACAAGACCCGACGACACTGTGGCTGACACTGCAGTACCAGATAGGCCGCGAAAGTCTACGGACAAGACCCGACGACACTGTGGCTGACGCTACAGTACCGGACTGACATTACAGTACCCGGCACGACGTGCGACGCAACGGGCCACGCCCTCGCACGGGCGTGACGAATGATGACGACGTCAACGAAAGACCCACCTATCAGCGAGACAGTAAAACCGCATAGGGCCCACCATTTTGTAACCCCAGACCGCCCTATATAAAAAGGGGTCTGGGGGGCGATAGAGGGAGACGACGAGGTTTCAACCCTGAACTCTCGCGTGCAACCGTTTACACGTGCGAGCAACCTCACGAACACATGCATCGAGCACCCCACAACCTAGACGCTGGGCCCTCTCCTGAAGAGAGAGCCGACCCTTTGTACTCATCCACTGATATAAATCACTCTCTGGACGTAGGGTGTTAGACCGTTTGAGGTGGCTCGAACCAGGTAAAAAACTCCATTGAGTCTTCCGTAGACTAGGGCACATCGAATACGAAGGCACACCATCCCCTCGATCGTATTTCGTACTGTCCCGGTGGTCAGAACGTTGACAAGTTCAATGAGGACAACTTGCTCTCTAGGATCTCGGACGAGGACGACATGCTCTCTAGGCTCTCAGATGAGGACAACATGCTCTCTAGGCTTCTGGATGATGTGTTGCGGAGCATCATCCACCGCATACTCATTGGCACTGCTTACAGCTCCCTTGTTCTATTCCGTAAGTGGCGTGGCGTTGCTTGACCATGTTCTCGCCCAACGGGCAGTGATGGGGCGGAGGACGTCGGTGGTGTAGGTGATTCATCTTAAACCATAGGTTTTTTAGTCCCTTAAACCATGAGATTTCGGTGGACTATGGACTTTCTTATATGAATCTCGTATGTTGTAATCTGTCGCTAGTAATTTTATGGAAAAATTAGTTTCGTAGCACTGAAAGATCACCACTTCACTTCCGAAAAATAACATCAAAAGATCGTGGCTCTGGAAATTACCATCCAAATTTACGCGCTCCTCTAGAAACTACCATTCTGTTACTTTCAGACTTAACGCTGTTAATTGTGATGAAAATGGCCTTGCCTTTCCTCTTCCTACTCTGTTCCTTCACATCCGAGTGGTACAACCACCATTGCTTTTGAGCGGAGCTGGAGCTGGGCCTCCCGCCGCCTCTTCTCCCCGCCTCCAACCCTCTTCTCCTCCACTCGCCCTGGCGCACACGAGCTCCTCCCCATTTCAATCCCCATCCCAGTCCCAATCCAGGGAGCTACGGCGGCGATCGAGGCCCCTTGGGTCGTCCAGCGGCGGCCATCCCACGAATCGGCGCGTCTAGGAGGCGGTCGTTCCAGCCTCGACGGGGCCAGGTGAGGGTGTGGTCCCTGTCCGTCGGCACGGCCAGGCGATCTTTGCGTCCTGCTCGACCACGCGTAGCCACGACCAGTCCAGCCATGACGTGCATCGAGTCTCCGCCCCGCTGCTGCCTGCATTGCGCTGCAGTGTTGCTGGCCCCGCACGGCCTTCGCGTGAGCCCGGTGGCTGGTCGGCATTGCGTCGCCTCGCCTCGCCTCGCCAGCATCAGGGATGCCGACTCGTCGGCTGGACGCGCCTGGGCCTGGAGCTGGCCGGTGTCGCCTCGCCTAGTTTGAGGGTTTGTCGCTGTTGTGCTACCGGGGCTGGATTCAACGGCCTGTGGATGTTGGAAACATGATGGAATGCTATATTCAGGAGACAGTTGTAATTTTCGATGGTAATTTCCGAAGCCGTAATCTTTTGATGCTATTTTCCGAAAGTGGTGATCTTTTAGTGCTACGAAACTAATTTTTCCTAATTTTATTTGTGTCATGTACAGCGAGATCTGTTGAAAGGGTAGTGTTTGGTTTCTCTGCTGTGTTGTTATTGGCGAGAATTTCAAATCTCGAAACCAAAAACATTGAAGTATCATGCGACTTTTGCTTCGAATCTAAGTCCTTTGCTGCATCTTTCATTGTTCCAATCCATGCTCATGCACCGCGCCAGGCTATTAACTCTTGTGCTGCTCACACGCGCCAGCCACTAACTCTTGTGCTGCACACACAAAGAAAAATGGCTTTTCCAATGTGCTCCGAACACACGGAAAGACAACACGACACAAGGCAAACACCTGCCCCTTGTATCAAAACACAAAGCACACAGGAATATGGCTCCTTCCTCGAACCTCTTAGCTTACTAATGGGGATGATTTTTTCCATAGATGCTGAGTTTGTGTTGCTGCTCTATTCCATGAGACTCCTATTCGATTGCCTCTATCACCTAATCTACAACAACTATTGCAGAAATGATCAAAAGGTGCTTTTTTGGCAGGATCATGGCAAAACAGCGCATCGTCCTCTTCCTCCTCTTTGGGCTCATATCTCGATCGTGGATGAAAGAGAGGTGCCTTTTGGGGCCAAAGTTTTTTGCTCAAATTTCATCTCCAACAGTAAAAAATAACTTCAAAATGTGCCTTTTGAAACCAGCCAAAAAAATTAATGTCTATTTTAATCATCCCTTCCAATAGCTCCTCTAAATATGTTTTAATATATTTTAAATTTGAGTCAAATTAGCAGCTGACTACAGTTAATTGCACACAAGTTGGAATTTGAGATCTAGAAAGTTCCCTGGAAGTCCTTAGGTTTAGAGGGATTTTAGAAAGGCAAACAGGTTGGAGAGCTTTAAAGGAATTGTTGGAGGAGATTTATTAAACATCTTTCCAATAATTTAATTTAGCTGGCTATTAGATACCCTGCATGCCTAGGGTTTTGAAAATCGGTGAAAACCGATTGGTTTTTGTGATTTTCATCAAACCGATCTGGTATAGGGTTAGATTCGGTTTTTATTCAAAAATTGAGCTTAACACTGTAGCAAAATTGACTAGTCGGCCGATTTTTGGACAAAGCATAAACCGGTCTGACATCAGTTTCTAAAACCCTGGTCCTGACCCCTCGGCCAAACATGCAAGCATTGCGTGGCTAATAGGCTAATCAACGCACTGATGCACGCACACACTCTACTCCATCAGATTGGCTCTCCACACACCAAAGATCTGTTTGTTTGTTTGAGCTTTTGTTTTTGTGATTTTAAAAAAAAACTGACTGATAGCTAGTTGAAAAAACTAGCTGATAAAATTTAAATGTTGATTTTTTAAAATATTTTTAGTTTCTCAGTATACTCAAAGCTAGAAAAATAATCTAAAATGTGTTTTTTAGCTTTTAATTCATTTCATTAGAAATTTGCTTTTCAACTTTTCAAAAGTAAACTTTTCAACTTCTAGCTTTTTAGCTTTTCTAGCTAGAAAAGTCAGCTGAGAAGCTGAAACAAGCAGAGGCTAACTATCCAAGACACGAGCTACTGGCTAAACAACTCACATGTACACAAAAATAGATAACCAACAAGATTAGTCCCAACAGCCATTTAGTCTTGGTCGGGGATCGAGTCGATGGATGGACCACTGTCTGCTCTTAGTTGTTGTGACAGTTAGAATTGCAGAGAGCTGGTGAAGGCAGGAAGTTACCAACATGACGAAGATGACAACCTCTCCGTGGTGTCCCATTAACCTCAACGGTCCTTCCCTTCGTACAATAAACTACTTCTTTAATTAATGTCGTCGTTGATTTTTAAATTTAATTTTAATCATTCATTTTATTCAAAAAATTTACTCGAATATGTAAAATTTTAAGTTGTGATTCAAATAACTTTAATAATAAATCAAATTATATCAAAATATATGAAATTTATTAAAATAAAACGAATGGTCAAAGTTGAATTTAAAAGTCATTTCATTATGTTCGTCATAAAAGTTTCTGCCTTCTTGAGTCAAAAACAATCTATTCAGATTTGGACAATTGGTTATTTTCTTGCCTCAACAATCGTCAGAGGATGTTTTCCGTTACAATATGCATATTAGGCTATATTAGTTAGTAAGAAAACATTACTCTAAGCAGATAAGGATTAAGAAAGAACTATTCATTCAGGTAGAATATCTATGAGAAGCCATAAGCTAGGTGCCTTGGTGGTCATCCCTCTTTTTTGTCGTTAGGACAAGTTAATTACTTCAACACAGCATTAAATATTTTGAACAAAAAGCAAGGAAAAAAATTGGAGGTAGTATATGAAACCACATTATAAACTAGTAAAGAAGTTGGGACAAAAATACCACATATGGGTTTGAACTGGACTCCAGTTGGGAGATGTGGACTGAATTATCTGCCTCACTTTGTCAACTTTTCTTTTTTTATTAAAAAAAAGACAAACCGGTGCACATAGCTCCCGCTTGCATGGGTCCAAGGAAGGATCCGAACACTTTTAATCTTTTATACGCTTTACATTTCAGAAATCAAATTGCGCTTGAACGTTTACATGGTTGAACCACTTTAACTGGCCCGAATGTCAGGACGGAGGATTCAGGTGTGTGCTATAGGAAATTTCACTTACTTACAGAAGTTACTTATAGGGTAGGCTGTGCCATGTAATATACTCCCTCCGTTCTTTAATTGACGTCGCCGTTGACTTTTAAATTCAACTTTGACCATTAGTCTTATTAAAAAAATTGATAAATTTCATATATTTTGATATAATTTGATTTATCATTAGAGATATTTGAACCACAACTTAAAATTTTACATATTCAAACACATTTTTTTGAATAAGACGAATGACCAAAGTTGATTATAAAAGTCAACGGTGACATCAATTAAAGAACGGAGAGAGTAAATTTCAGAAACCAAGCTTCCTCACCATAACAGCAGCATAAGGGACTGGCCAGTTCCTTCACAATCCTGATGTTAAATGCACGATCATGTCCTCACCACCTCCTCAACTCTGAGGCAATTAGTAAAGAGAACCTTCAGTGCCTTGTTGATGCTCCAGAGTGTATGGTGCCAGCTTATAACTCCCACCTGAATTTGCAGCAGCCACAAATAAGGAAGATGGACAGTAACAAGAGGTTTAATTAATTAAAGAAACGATACGGTGCCACATGTTCTATAACTAATACCATCAAATGCCATTTACAGCCATATAAATAAAAGACTTTGAAAGATATAATCTCACCAACCAGATAAAATGCATTTGCTCAGTTCAGAGTTCACCTCGATACATGGTCAGCAGTCACCAGCGTTGAATAAGAAAAGAAATCAACAAGAAACTGATGAGAAGCTAGAAATACAATGAGCTAATCAGTAGTTTGCATACATTTGAGATCTCGCCATAATCAGGGAAAAGGGCTTTATTTGATCTTTGTTCATCTCAAGAAGATGGCGTAGCCATGCAAAAGTGTCCCATATGACTGGAATAAAATTCTGGGTCATAAAATTTAAAAATACAACAGTACACATTAAATACTGCAGTTTATACCACATGCAGCCATCAAAAACACCTCGGCATATGTAAACATAACATAAGCTCAACAAATAGAATTAATCTGTTTGCTCGTTGGTAGCTTTTGATTCCTTTGCGCTTTCCAATTGCAATATCCTCTTATTTAGGGCTTCATAATGCTTTTCAGAGCTTTCCTTAATATCCTCCACCTGAAAAATTACATATAAACTTTAGGCACCACTGCATTCAAGAAAAACGAAAGAGTAGTCATTAAACTTTATGGTGTACCCTCCTAAGCCACAACATAATGAGCAGTGTCTATACATTTCCAGAAGTACATTCAATGTTCATAAGAATTCCTGAAACCACATGAGGCAAGTTCCTGAAACCTTGGGCATAAGGACTACAGCAGAAACTTGAATTAACCTTAGCAACTGCGCAATGGTCTGATGTACTCCCTCCAGTCCCATAATTCTTGACGTTTTGGAAAACACTTAAGTCAAACGTTGGAAACATAAATTACAAATAATTTTAAATTAGTTAAGTTTAAAAATATGAATAGATTTGTCTCAAAACACTCTTTCATAAAAGTATACATATGCCAATTTTAAATAAAAGTTTATAGAAAAAATAGAAGTCAAAGTTGCATTTTGAAGACCGTGTCGTTTTCCAAAACGTCAAGAATTATGGGACTGGAGGGAGTAAGTGATACTGTGGTATGATCAACACAAAGTTATGCTGAGACTAGCATGCTAACACTAAAGCCGATATGATGTGCTAAATGGTTTGCAGCAAAGGTACCCCCTGTGGATCCATATTTTGTTACAGACATGTGACTCATCCCCTACATCATTGAGCAGGAAAATATTGCAGTTTGTCGAGATTCAAAAACAGAAAGCCTGGTGAGACATATCATGAGTGCCAACGCCACAACTTATCACAAGTATGTAACACATAATAAGTCACAATAGAAAGACAACATTGTTCAATAATACATTGTACTTCGCTAAATCACCAATTTAGACAATATGTAAAAGAATCAGGGCAAGTAACTGGATATTGCATCAACTGCGCAATAAGAATGCAAGTGGGTACCCAACTGGTAGTTGTGTATCAAACCTAAAGATCATTTGCTATGCTAGCTTGATGAGGTGCAGGTGCATTTTAGTTCATTTGAGAGAATTTATGGTCAAACCAATGACCCGAAATTTTGAACATGGCACATATTAATAGCCTAATACGTAATCTGAATGTCAGTCGGGCCACATGCCCAGATCACCGTGCGTGAAAATGCCCTAGGGAGCAAAACAGACGCCACTATAACAGCGAGACCAGAAATGGATGCGCGACCGCGTTAATTAACCAGATTACTCGCTTCAACAGCATAAACAAAATGGCTTTAAGGAAAGTGGGGGCAGACCTGACGGGCGATGGCGGCGCGGGTGAAGAGGATGTCCTTGTAGATGAGGAAAAAGCCCGCTGCCGAGGCTGTCGCCGCGCCGGCTGCGAACGACGAGAGCCGCACCCGCCACAGGTACCCCATCCCGCACCCGTCACTCTCTCCTCGCCGCCGCTTTGCTCGCCGGAGATGGGAGATGACAGGTCCACAGTACAGCCTACGATTAGAAAACGAACCTTCTCAATCGATGGGCTCGTCTAAAGAGGACCTCCGTATGGGCATGGTAGCATTCGGCCCGGCCCAAAAAAGAACATTTTCTACTAGTACTCTACAAAAGATGCCGAAAATATTTTGAGAGGATAAAGTAACCCGTCACGACGCGACGCTCGCCACTGACAAGATGCCGTCGCCGGCGCCGCCGTCCCGTGGCCTCCTCCCCCCTCTCGCGAAGCCGAAGCCCGCGCTTCCAGCTGCCAAAACCTTGCTTCGGGGGCACGCCCAGGTCCAGGCCAGAGCGCGAGCCCAGCCGGTCGCGCAAGCCAGGTCCAGCCGCCCCGACGACGTGCTCTCCGCAGGCTTCGTCCGCCTCCTAAACGCCGCCCACGTCCAGGATGCGGCATCCAACGGAAGGACAGGCGAGCTCTATGACCCTAAGCCGGGGGACTTCGTTGTCGGGGTCGTGGTGTCCGGTACAGAGGCGCGCCTCGACGTCGCAGTCGGCGCCGACCGCCTCGCCGTGATGCTTGCCAAGGAGCTCCTCCCGCTCGACCGTGGCGGCGCGGACCGATTGGAGCAAGAAACTCCGCCTCGGCCGGGGAGCATGGGCGTTGTGGCGAGCCCCACCATGAGCGAGGAGGAGGTCTGGAAGCAGAAGCACGGGAGCAGGGCGCTAGTGGCGCCAGGAACGGTGGTGTTCGCGGAGGTGCTTGGCAGGACGCTCAGCGGACGGCCGCTGCTCTCGGCGAGGCGGCTCTTCCGGCGCCTCGCATGGCACCGCGCCAGGCAGGTTTAGTTCTCCTCGCTGTTTCATTGTGCTCTCCCGTCTTGACATTGGTGAGGCCAAGCTGACAGTTCTCTAGTCACGGCAGTGTGTCACCAATTAGGTGCTCTAACGGCCCTCCAAAAAAAACTATTAGGTGCTGGTGCATGATTCATGTGTTTAAATTGTCAGACAGATTATGCAACTTGACGAACCAATTGAGGTCAAAATCTACGAGTGGAACACCGGGGGCTTACTCACAAAAATTGAGGCAAGGGAGAATTTTCACCCGCTTTCCTTTGTTGATGTATGATATCCGATGGTCAGTAAGTTGTATTGTTTCATTTTGAGGGTGACATGCAGTTCAACTTTGTTTCAGGGGCTGAGAGCATTCCTTCCTAAGTTTGAGCTTATGGACAGGATAAGCACATTTACAGACTTGAAAACCAAGGTAGGGAATATTTTAATGTTATTGTTTTTAGTGCCCAAAATGCCATTCCAGTATTGCTTTTGGCATTACTGCTATGTCAACTATTGTTATAATGTTCTTGTAGTGTTTAAAGAAGTGGCCGACTAGGCCACTTAAGTGCCGCCTAGGTGCTAGGTGGAGCTCCACTGCTTTACTTTCAACTAAACTGTTAATTAAAAGTTTCCCCTGTTTTGAATAATCTCTACTCCTATAAAAGAGGGAAATGGTGATGGCCTTTCTGCCAGCATGCAATTTGGACCGTCCGATTTCCATCCGACGGCTGCAACTGGATCAGTGTCCTCGGTCACTGGTTTTGTGCTAATATGCAATGTTTTTCATGTTTCCTCTTTTTTCTTTTATTCATTAGCCAAAAGTACAAATGCCTAGGACTGCCTAGGCGTCGCGTAGGGACACCTAGGCACTAGGCGACGCCCAACCGCTTTCTTAGTTTCTCCAGTTTTTTAAACACTGTTCTTGTAAGATTTTGGCCATAGAATATGCTTAATTAAGGTCCTGTTACTTGTGATGGATGACCTCTTTTGTTGCTTCACATATAGGTTGGTTGCAGTATTCGCGTGTGCATTGTAAAACTTGATGAAGAAACGAATGACCTGATAATCAGCGAAAAGAAAGCATGGGTTGGTACACTGACTTGTCCTCGCCAGCTGTTTGTATGATTTGTTTATGAACTTACAGATTACATGTATTTGTAAATTCTACTGGCCAAACTTTGAGTACCAAGAATACCAGTTGAAATTGGTACAATAAAGTATAGATAGGCTATGGGGGTGATGTAGTCAATGCAAACTCTCTTTCATTTTAATGAAATACTCGAATGATGAAGGCATGTTCTCGAAAAAAATGAATGATGAAGTATGCATGAAGGCATGTTCTCGAAAAAAATTATCGGAGGCACATTACATTCAGGACATCATGGAAAATGCCATTTATGGCTCCAAACTGAACCTGAATGCCACAAGGCCTGCACAAATCATCAGTGCTAAATCCTCTTTTTATGTATACATTGCATTTGAATCCTCTCTTAAAAAAAAACTCCTTGACCAGGGGGAGAGACGTCCCCCTGATTTTGTCTTAAGAAGGTGCCGTGACTGGAACCTGGCTGACTCATTGCAAACATGGGCTACTGACCGTTTGCTCCGTGAGTCTTGGCATTTGAATTTTACCACAACTATGATTGTACTGATATATTGAACTATTTATAAACAGGAAATGACTTTTCTTAGAGAAGGAACTCTCATACAAGGAACAGTTCACAATATTTTTTCATATGGCGCACAAGTTAGGATAGCTGGAACAAACAGAAGGTAGGAATTGAGGCTGCAAGGCGGTTTGCATTTTTCAGATTTTTTTTTACTTGGATTAATTTATATTTTTGTTGAATGTGGAGTCAAGATCTAGTTAAAAAGTATAGTCTTTTTCGCAGATGAGGAAAGCAGCTAATCTTATGCTGACCTACTGATTTGCAGTGGACTACTGCACATCTCCAACATTAGTCGAGGCCGGGTTTCATCAGTAAGTGACATTCTGAAGATAGATGATGAGGTGAAAGTTCTTGTGATCAAGTCAAATGTTCCAGACAAAATTGCACTCAGGTAAACCTGGCCTCACTAGTATCGGTTCTATTCCTTTTTGTTATTAACTTGTAGTCCTTTTTTTTTGTGTATATGAAGGGTATGCTGAATTTTCTTTTTCTACTCATGAAACAGCATAGCGCACCTCGAGAGTGCTCCGGGTTTGTTTCTTTCAGACAAAGCGGTAAGAACTCAGTTGCACTTCCTGGTTGTGTATACCACAACATCTTTGACGCATTTCACTGCTTCTATGTACCGCTTCTTAGTAAACATCTTGTACTGATGCAGAAGGTGTTCTCAGAAGCTGAAGAAATGGCACAGAGATACAGGGAGCAACTTCCAGTTATCTCAGAGAGTCAAAATACTAACTTAGATGATGACCTTCCAGGAGAAACTATTCCATTTGATGATGAAGCTTCACTATGCGCAAACTGGAAATGGTTCAAATTTCTGCATCAGAGCAAACCTGTTGACAACAGCAACAGAACATAGATGCATCAGCTGTGCATCTAACACGCTGAGTGTTGTGACAATTTCGCATCCCCTTGAACTTGGAGAGTGCGTCAACAAAAGGTTAGGAAACAAATGGCGGGAAGTAAGCAAAGTCATGTGAAGCTGAGCTGCCGCAAGATAAACTGAAGTGACAGTTCTTGGTGATCTGATCGATTTAACCATATATGGGTTGCACGGAGTGTGCTGAGCCGGCAGAGCTGGAAAGTCACGAGAAAAAAAAGAAAACGAAAATGTAGCCCTGGCAAAGAATGTTTTCATCGTTCCAATTTTAACCCATTCTAGCTGCAACAATTTTGACACCTCCAAGCTGCATTGCTCATTCCTCCTAGTGAAAACCACTGCCAATTTATTATGGGCTGTTTAGAAATATGCCATTGCAATTTTGCAAGTTTCAAAATATACCATCGCTATGTCAGTAACATATGGTGTTCTGCAAGTGAATGACACGTGAGTCTCAATGATATATTTCAAATTTTGTAAATTTGTAATGGCATGTATAAAGTTAATCCATTTATTTATTTAATATTTATTTGACCGTGTTTTCTATCTGAAGAATAGAGTTTCATTGATGTATCTTCACCACCATGTTGCGTACTAAAACCAAAGTTTTAGAGCTCTCCTCGAAGTTAAACAGAATTTCAACTTCAAGATGATGATGAAGTATACTCCCCGTTCTAAAATTGTTATCGCCGGTTCTTAACTAACCGGCGATACTGAGTCGGATCGTTTGGTGAAATAGTGAGCTAGGAGTGCTAGCACCAACGCGCATGAATCCTGAAAGCGGTGTGATGAGCTGCAACAAGCGTGCGGTGCTGCTCCTATGTCTCGTGACAGCGCATTTTGCATGATGCTCAAGGGAGTACTCCTAGGAATATCTGGAATGGACGCTGTACAAGTACTGTTCACGATTGTAGGAGTACAGCAGTCGGGCCGTTGAGTGCTCGTGATTTGAATCGATATCAAATCTTGAGTCATCAGTGCGGTGAATGTCTCGAGCGTATCAGGTGTTGCAGGATGCAGCGGGAGACGCTCCGAGGAGACGGACGACACGACGACGCACGCACGCACGTATGCTGCGGACCTGAGCCGAGAACAGCGCGCGCGTGCAGGGGCGACTGCGAGTGGACTGCCACTGCAACCTGCTTGCTGGCCATCGGTCGCTCCTGGCGGCCCGCGTGCGGTCAAGCCTAGACTACCCAAGCATTTGCTACGCTGGCGTAGGCATCGCCATCGACCTCCAACAAGCACGGAGCAGACTAGAGTTAGGGCAGTACCAATGGTGGTTTCTACACATAGTTTCTATAAATAATAAGTTGTCATTTAGATCTAGTTTCTTTTAATAGATAGTTTCTATAGTAGTTTCTCTGTAGAGAAAAAGTTAATGATTCTTTGCATGTCTAAAAAAAACTGTTTGATCAACTGTGACAAGTAATTTTGTTCCTTTCCAATTCACCATATGCAAAACAAAAAAAAAATCGGAACAGTTGCCTCGGACCTACTCACGGTTGCCTCGGACCTACTCAACAATAAGATTGTTTAACCCATTCCACATTTACAGAGACAAACACATGATGGCTTTAGCTACACATACAAAAATAAAATGACTCAATCAATGCATATTTGTGATCTGTTTCTTCGATCTGAAACATGCTGATCTCATGAAATTTTTCTCTAACTGAAAACAAGAACACACCAAATACGTCCAGTCCAGCAACATAACAGAAATAATAATACGGCAATCTTGTAAAACTGGTTCTGATCATATGCTAGATAACGGAAAAACAGAATTAGACAGTTCTAGATAACTTGAGCAATACTAGACCTGAACCTGATGGTTCTGGTCATATATTTATAGACTCTATAAAACTGACACTATGATAGACTGCATTATATAATATGATCACATTCCATATATGTTTCAGCTAAAAATTTTTATCACCATGTTCAGAGGCATACATACTCTCCGCAAGCTCCATCAGTTTGTCATCACTACAACCAATTCTGTATACTTTCGTGGTTCTGATCCAACAACCATGAACCTCGATGACAGGTTTTTTGACACGGTCCCAACGGATTTTTAGTTGATTTTTGTTTCTCTTACGGCTCCTTTCGGTGGTTTTATTGTACTCTTTAGTAACATCAGCCCAATATAAATCTAACTTCCTTTCATTTCCAACTACAGGATCCTTTGAGTTATGTATCCAAGCAGAGGCCCACAGTTAGATTAGGAAATAATTCAATGTTGAGAACCAAACTGAATATTTACTATAATGCATTCACAAAGTACAACCAAGCAGCTTACCAATCTAACATCTTCAGCTTTTGTCCAATTCAATCTCTTGTCAGTCCTAACCTCATCAAGATTTTCAGTCAAATCATCATCACAAGTATCTTCTGCATTGACCTCCTGGATAGAGGGGCTTGCTGTTGTTGGTGGAGTTTGTCCAGAAATTGGAGTGATTGGAGGCTCCTTACTAGTTGTCCCTACAAAATGGAAATTTTCAAAACACTTATTTCTAGTAGCATGGTTTATGAATTGGTTTGACTGTAGCAAGTTTGTAAAGCCATATGGTAGATACATCCTAAAACAAATGAAAAAAAAAAGGAGATGTGTCAATACAAATGAAGTGTATCAAATTAGATCATACCATGACACAATATGGAATCAGAACTGAATTATAACAGAAAAAATAAGCAATGATATCAGAATTTTAATTTAGTTTCCATACTAACAAATGGTAAACTACACCACTGTTTAAATAATATCAGATTACAGGACCATATCAAAATTTATTAGTAGGAAAACATGGATATTACAGGATCACACCTTCCAATAGAAGATGAATCATGAATAGACCCTGTCCACCACACAGGAAACCCGGTGGATTGCGCTCTCTTAACTTCTGCCGCGACGACGATCCTGTCGGTTCTTCTGGCGCGGACTCGTCGTCGTCGAGTCGACGTATCGAACAGGCGCAGAGGAGGTCGACTCGTCTCACGTCTTGTGCACCGGCGACTCTCCCCTCCTCCGTCCCTTCCCGAAGCGAACGGGAATCATTACGGCTTTGGCCGTAGTACCGCACGTTGGTGTTCGAATCGCCGTCGTCTCCTCGGAAACGAGCGCGTGCCATCATTGCGCTGCTCTTTTCGTCTCTCCCTGTCTATGCTTCCGCCAGCGAACGAGCGAGCGAGCACGGAAGCGATGGTTTGGTGTCGGCTTCGTTCTCGGGTTCCAAGGGCACGTTTGAATCTCATATTTTAAGAATTTGGATAAAAAAAATCTCATAAAAATTTAAACATGTGAGATTTTAAAAGATTATAAAATTCTATATAATTTAATAGATTTAAATATTATTTAAAATTCTATACCACAACATATATCAATATTTTTATAATAATAAAATATCGTAATTTAAATAGTTGGAACTTTGAATTTATAGAATCCGAATTTTAAAATTTCTAATCCAAACAGCTGAGATTTTGAGTTCTTAAAATCCGGATTTTGAAATCTAAAAATTAAAAATCCGAATTGTGCGATTCAAAAGCTACCTACAAACACGGACCTCGCTAGCCAGCCAGCCTAGTCTAGACTAGCGTAGCGTAGCGCAGGCCACCAAACCAGCATTTCCACTCCACAGTCTCCACTGGAGCAGAGATGTGGGCATGGAGAACAGAGGCCCAACTTGCTTGCGATGTGGGTGTGTCTGAGTTCATCTCGCAATTTCGACGTCGCTGTACTCCAAGGGTTAACATTACAAATAATTTTAGATAAAATTTGGGTTAAATATTGGAAATATAAATTACAAATAATTTTAAAATAAGTAAATTTGAAAATATAAAAACTATATGGATAAGTTTTTGAATGTGAATACTAAAAGATTTGCTTTTTTTGCGATGGTTAAGTAGGAGTAGCTGCTGGTCATACGACAGTAAAATCAACTGCTTTTGGAATAGTTTTTTTTCTATATATTTTTTTTCATAAAATTGAACTGTTTTCTGAAAAAATTTGTAAAATTTCTAGGAAAATGTTATACTCCCTCTGTTCAGGAATCTTGTGCGTATTTGTGAAACTGGTTTTCCATGATTGTTGTGCGTATTTCTGTTAGCCTCGATGGTCGTGCGTGTGGTTTCGAGAAAGTTATTTGCACGACGCGGACATGTGCAGGTCACGAGGTGATTAGTCATGCAAAATTAATTGGTACGACGGTTAGACACGAAATCAAAGCGTTTTACTGCAGAACAGCAGCGCTCACGTCTTTGTGCCAAGGCATAATGCGCTGTAAATTAGAAACGGAGGGAGTATATTCCAAAGGAGGTTTGAACGTTTTGCAAGCACTCTGCGGCAGGCAGGACGACACGGCAGCCGGCAGGAGTCCTCGCGTCCTTGGTTTCTCGGTCCACTCACCTGCTTCCGTTTCTGCAGACGACACGCGCCGCAGAGAAACGTTCGTTCGGTCGCATGCTGCTACAGTCCTCTACGGAACCGGACGGACGGAGACAGCGGTACGTCTCGGTGCAGGGGATCGCCGCCCAGCCCCGCAACGCGACGACATGACACATGACCCGTCGCCCGCCTCCCCGGCCGCCGGCCGGCGATGTGTCGTCCCCGTCGGTCGGTGACGGCCGCGTCTTGCGAGTAGGAGTTGTACTCGTACTCCCGGTTGGAGAGGAAAAAAAAAGCGCGAGCGTCGCGCGCACGTCGTCTTCGCCGCCGCGCTCGCGGGCGCGCTCCCACCGGCCCACGACACGCCATCGCAAGTTCGCAACGTGGGGGCGTGTGTGAACGGAGGCCGGACGCTGACGTGACTCTGAGTTGACGCGCGAGGGGAGTTGGCCGGCCGGACGGCGCGCAGCAACGGCGGCCGGTCGGGGCGGGCGCCGCCGCCGCTCGCGGCTCGATCCCGCGATAATTTAGGTAACCGCCGCTGCCTCGATCGACGATCGGGGATCCAACAGTCCCGGCGTGGCGGCAACAGTGTTTGTGTACGCTGGTGTAGTACAAGGCCGTGGGTTGTTGGGCGAACGAGGCAACGACGAAGATGTTCTCTCGCCTTTCTTTTTTTCTCTCTCTCTCTACAGTAACAATCACCCTGACGTGGGCTGCAGATCGTGCATGTCGACACTGCGGGACAGCGACACGGACAACTGGAAACGCCCGCGTTTCGTCAACACGCTGGCCACAGGAGGTGATGTCACTGGATACGTCACGTTGATGGTATATTCTGCTAGCCGGTCGAGGAAGATCCAGCCGTCCAAAAGGCTGTGCCAGGTCGCTCGCAGCTCGGGGAGCCAACCGTTAATTAGGACCCGATCGACTACAGTATTTGGAGCAATTTGAGCCACTTGAAATTCATAATTTTTCACATGAACCTGTTCAGGTGGCAGTAGTTTAGTACTCCAGCTCCTTTTGCAGGCGTTTGCCGACGATATGCTTTATTCGACTTTACGTTGCTCGTGCGAGTTGTGAACTTTATTTTTTTTATAAAAAAAATCTGAATAGTAGTGCTAGTGAACCTTTCATCGTCAACGTAAAGAGCCATTGATTTTCCATTTCGTTCCGCTCTGTATCCAGAGTTCCAGACTAGTAGAAGAAAGAAAACTAGAAAAGGATGGGCGCGTGCTAGTTTGACTTTTTTGGAGTTTATTCCGGCACGCGGAAGTTGCCGGCGTGCAGAAAACACCCCCAAGTAACAGGAGAGGAGAGCATGGCCATTTAGCTGGCTGTCGTATCTTGGAGTGCTGTTTGTTCCTTTTCCACGCCTCGCAACCTGATTCTTTTCTCTAGAGGATTCGGTTCTGATTCTATGATAACATTTCAATAAAAGTTTAGGGGCATGTTTGGGTGTTGTTGTTTTAAAAAACCGCGGTATCGAGAAACTATAGTTTTATAAACTATAGCTATTAAATACCATAGTATTTAAAAACTGAAGATTTTGCAGATTTGAGACAAACTTTAATATGTTTTGGTACTTAAAGTACTCTTCGGTTTTAAATTATTGACACCATTGACTTTTAATATCAATTTTGATTATTCGTCTTATTTAAAAAATTTATTCTAATATATAAAATTATTTGCTGTGATTTAAATTTCATCAATGATAAATTAAATAATAATATAATTTCACATATTTGAAAAAAATTTGAATAAGACAAATGGTTAAAATTGATATAAAAAATTAACGGTGTCAATATTTTAAAACCGGAGGAAGTATTTTATAGTATCTCTTTTTTTAAACTCAACGGGAGAGGGTGCTATTTAGCTCGGCAGCACATGGACTAGTTATTATCTAAACTATTTTGCTGGAGAAATGTAACGGCCCTAGTTACTTGAATCATTCAAAGGCCTTTTTTGATATTAGAATCTTCTAACTCCTAAAATTATAGAATATTCTAACTCCACCTAAAGCTAAATAGTAAATCATAGCCAAAGATAATTTCACGTAACGTTATCCACATGCATATACGAATTATTAAGAATATTATAACCCACCTCCAGCAAAATATGTAGACCTAGACATGCAGTACGTTGTGCGTGCGTGCAAGAAAAGAAAGAGCCTACGCGCGAGCCAGAGAAGTAAGGCGCCTGCTAAACTCAGTTTAGAAAAAAGAGCTCCAAGGTAGAGTTTTCAAAACTCAAAAAAAACTGAGGTTCTGATGATATTGTGGTTTTTAAACTGTAGAATTTGTTGCATCCAAACACCTTTTTGATTACTAAAACTATAATATTTTCTAAAACTGTGGTATTTTTCAAAAACTTTAAAAATACTTTTATCCAAAGAAGCCCTTGCTCGTTCCATTCGTGTGTACTTGTCTCCAGGAATTTGTTAGATTTATGGGCGATATCCTGCATTTGAATAGGAGGACCTGATGTATTTCGTAGGAGCACTACACTTTCGAAGGTTGTCCTAAATGATGGTGATGCTCTCAACAAAACTAGTGCAACTGATGCTTGTCACGGAAACAAGCGTCACCAATCAGTGGGTCAGTATGGGACAGATCCATCTACTGCCCCATCTGTCAGAGTCAGTGTTAGTGCATCCTGTTGCGTGCTCTACGTGATTCCTCTTCCAGCATCCTCTCCATATGTCATTCTTTTGATATTCTCATTGCCAATTATGTCATCACCAAGAAACTAGGCATGAAGACGTCTTGATAATTAGTTCATTCTGATCACGGTAGTACAATTTTAATGGTGCCCTATAATTGTCCCGCGAAAGATTTGCTCTTATCCGGGCCCGCCGTCCTCGGCTCCCCAAACCCTCCAGGCGCCGGCCATCCACGGAAGAATCATTTCGTTCCGATGCAAAGATCCGCAGACCAACGCCTCGCCCTTTTGACCCGCCACCCGGCGGATCGATCGAACTATAGAAGATTTAGTCGGTGGATGCAGTTGCGAACCTTGGAATAACTAACACCGAATCGATTAAACAAACGAAGGAATAAACAGGAGCAGTTCTGCTGGACGCCCCGCCCAGCGAAGGAATCTTTGCCTGAAATGGGCAAGCAAACGAACGATCCGGGTGAGTAAACAAACAAAACCAACAGTGGATCGGAATTCGGAAGAGCTGAACGCGGCATTGCCAATTGCCATGCTGCCAACTCTATCAAAAAGTTTGTTTGTTTCGGTTACTGGGTGAACGAACCAGCTTAAAGTCTCCTTTAAAACACGAGAATTTTTTTCTATTCTCTGTGTTTTTATGTGAAATTTAAAAAAACAAGCAATTGCATTGCACCATCGGCATGGAGATTTTAGTACTAGACTAGCTGTACACTTATACAACTAAGCTGTGACAGTCGGCGCAACATGCCTTTTGTAAATTGAGCACATGCTTGGCGCATGGGCTTTTCAAGCACTTATTCTGGCCTCGTGGATACGACGTGCGGATTATATTGTTACGTAATGGCTGATCATTTCGGTGGAGTTGCTGTCGTCAAGGCTACAACCTTTATTACAGCTGAGCGGCTCTTATTGTTGCCACTCCCACAAGAACATAGAAATATAGTTCATTAACCTGAATAAGTGAATTAAGAAGTAATTCTATATCTAGAATTCCATCCTTCAGTGTTACGAGACTAATAGAATAACTTTGGAAACCAAAGGAACATCTTTTGAATTTCTAAAAATTAACCATTAAAAAAACAAATTCAAATTACGAGAATAAACATTCCAAACTCAAAACTCGGAGTAACTTGGAGGCCACCTACGTATACAAAATCGTTCAAAATCAACTGGTTTTCACGGTTTTCGGTAAAACCGATTTCATCGGACGATCGGTTTTCATTTTAAAATTTTTTAAAAAATTGAAAATTTAAAAAATTTCGGAAGACTTAAAACTTGGTGAAACCGATCCATAATCCGATAAAACTGAGAAGTAAACTGGTGAAATCGGTGGGTTTCAAATTTTAAAACTGAAAACTGATAAAAACAAAGAAACCGATGGATAAACCGATGAAACCAGCTGTTTTATTGTAGCACTTCATTCAAATTTTGATTTTTTAATCTGAAGCAATTTTTGATTAGTTTTTACGATTTTTGTCAAATCGGTCCCGATCGATTTTAACGGTTCAAACAAAATCCAAAATTAACAGTTAGAAATTTAAAGAAACTTTTTTGAATTTGTGAAGATAAGAGAGAAATTGAATGGGAAGGCGCTAGCTGACGAGCAATGAGCTGGCCGAGTGGCTAGCAACGCCATCATCAGCACCAACGCACGCCTGTGCCGTGGATGGGTACCGCATGGGTCGTCGGCGGCGTATGGTGGCGTACATGTACGGCCGCTTAGCCCTATGACGAACATCGCAGTAATGCAGTACTCAGATAGTTTCGCGGCGTGGGTCAACTTAACGATTTTGTGGCTCCTCTCGCTCCGCTTGCAGGCATACTTAGATATATACTCTCTATATATAATTTGTAATCGAGAAGACGCAATATGCAATTCAGCAATTCGAAAGTAAATTGGGAGAAAAATTCATCGACAACGACGACCATGCGGCGCGACACGTAGCCTGCGATCCTGCCGCTTAATTTAGTTATAGTTAATCGTGTGTACCTGCTGGTGACAACTCATTGGCTTAAGCTTAGATCCGAGATCGAACGGGATTCGATCTCGCTGCGACGTGCTGGAGACAGATGAACGATTGCAACAGAGCGTTCAGACTGCGGAAGAGAGAGAAAGATTGCAAATCTGCAAAATGAAATGAATGCTCTTGGCAGTAGGAAGCCGGGCAGACCGCAAATCTCACTCGTAATCTCGCCATTAATCCGGGTCAAACAACGGGGCCGCGAAAGGACGCGCACGACATAATAAGCGGGAGGATTCTAGCTGAAATGTTCTCCAGATCCCCTGCAAAATCAAATTTCCCTGCAAAAGTGAATTTTTAAAGCATGAGGTCCTTTGGAACAAAGGAATTATGTAGGAAAAATGAAGAAATTTAATAAAAAATAATCTTGTATGTGTCCTTTCAAATAAAGGATTGCTTGCTTTATAAGAATTTGTCAGATAGGAAAGTTTAATTTCCTTCACACATTGGAGGAATTCTAGCGTAAGGTTGAACCTCTTGTTAAATTCTTTTTAAAGGTTCAATGCATATGAGCTCTCTTTCTTTATCTTTGCTCTCTCTTACTAAGAACATATAACCATAAAATTTATATGTTTTCCCAAGAACTATCCAAACACCTTTTGGGAGCAAATCATGTGTTTTTTCATTCCATGGGATTGAAAAAATATGCATCTCTAATTCTATGTTTTTCCTATTCCTATATTTTACAAATCCTGTGTTCCAAAGTAGGCCTTTGGCATTAGGAATGTGGGTTTTTTTCTTCTAATTTTTGCGTTTGTCATGTGAAACTGAACTGATTTATGTAAAATTTGTATATGATTCCTGTGCAATTCCTACATTTCAACCGAAACCTTAATTTAGTTGAGATCTACTATTTCATTTGGGTTCCATAAAATCCCCGAGTCAGTACTCATTTACAATTGTACTTTGTTTTGGTAACGTGCCTTCTTATGTACTCTCTTCGTTCTGATTTATAAGTAATTTTAAAGCTGGGCACGGGAAATCAAAGAGAGCAAAGAAGGTGAGATGCTTTGAAAACGAGGAAGAGAGATAGAGATAAAAAAGTATTGGGAGGAGAGAAAGTGTACTTATAATTTAAAAAAAGTTATTGAGTTCAGAATAACTTATATTTTGGGACAGAGAGAGTAGCTTTAGGAAAAATACGAGGACTCCATTGAAATGAGAATTTTTTTTCTACTTTTGTGTAAAATTGAACTGAAAATTGAGAAAAGTTATTGAGTTCAAAATGACTCATATTTTTGGACGGAGAGAGTAGCATTGAGGAAAAACATGAGGACTCCATTAAAATGAGAAAATTTTCTGTTTTCTACTTTTGTGTAAAATTGAACTGAAAATTGTGTGAAGTTTATGTGTGCTTTTTATCAAATTCATGTGCCATTTCTATAAATATTAGACCTCCTTTGGAACAAAAGAAATTTTCTATTTTATACGTTTTTTCTGTGAAATTAAACTGATTTTTTATAAAATTTTTGTGAGATTTGAAGAAAATCACTGACCATCTAGGTGTAAACAAAGATGGAAAAGGGCCCCTACCACCTTCGTGGGCCCTACACGGCCCCGAAATGTTGGACCCACCAACCGTGGCCCCTCCTCCTCACACTATAAATTGACGCCTCCCCACAGTCCGGCTCAGCTCAGCACAGGCAAGCCATTTTTCACGCAGTCCAAGTCGAAATTTCCTTGCCAGGTCCCCCCTGCCCACTACGTCCACGCACCCACCTACCCAGAACAACCCGCGCCCCCACCACCGCCCTGCGCTCCCGGCTCCACCTCGTCGGACCTCGTCACCGGTTGCCAGCGCAGCTAGCTCTGCCCGCGGCAATGGCAATGGAAGCGACTGTGGCCCCCGAGAAGAGCGGCGGCGACGCAGAGGCCGGGGCGGGAGTGGTTCTCGCCGCCGCTGCCGCCCCCACCGCCGCGCAGGCCGGGACCGGGGCGGAGAGGCCTTCCCGGTTCCGGCGGATCTGCGTGTACTGCGGCAGCGCCAAGGGCCGGAAGCGGAGCTACCAGGACGCCGCCGTCGAGCTCGGCAAGGAGCTGGTACGAAAATTCCCGCCTTTACGCTCCTGCAAACACCGTAAAAGTCCGATCTTTCTTGGTGGAATCGCTCGGCTTGGTTCTAGATTTCTCTCGTTCCACTTGGCGGCGGCTTTGCGTCGCGTGCGCTGCAGCCGGCCGCCTGCCACAGCCGTGTGGTCAAGCGCGCGGCTCACGGTCAGCCGCACGCGGCGACGCTTCCTCGGTTCTTGCCACCCGGGGAACCAAAACGCGCCGCAATTCTTTGATGTTTCAGTTTTCTTTGTGTGGAAATGGTCGTCGAGGCATGATGTCCGCGGCCGTGACCTCAGTTGCCTCCCCGAACGAACAATCTTTGCTTGTCGCACACTAGCATGCTCCAAAAACGCCTTGTTTAAACAAAAAGATCGCGCCTTTTTCTCGCAGTTTTCCGAGGCAAATATTGATGGATCAGTCTTCGATCGTCGTTCTTCTGGTGCAGGTGGAGAGGGGCATAGACTTGGTCTACGGGGGAGGTTCCATTGGCCTCATGGGACTTGTCTCTCATGCAGTTCATGATGGAGGGCGCCATGTGATTGGGTGAGCATCTCTCTCTCTCTCTATATCTCTCTCTAGACAAGTTGTCTTGTGTGCATGCCAGGAGGTCTCCTGCTCCTTGTAGCATCAAAATGGCAGATTTTGATTGCCGCAGCGGTGGCCCTTGGCCCTGGGCAGGCCGTTGAGTCTCTTGCTGCATCATTTCATCTTGACTCGAAGGCATTTTGAATGCATTTGGGCTTCGCGACCGAAGTGGAATCACCTTTCGGCCTTGTTTTCGAAAGGCTACTCGCTTGCATGCTCCAAATGCGCATTGAGTTGCAACAAGCCAAGCCAGCCACAGCTTTTCTCTTCTCTGCCTTAATAATAGCTGTGCAGTGTTTATTTGGTCTAATACAACCTGCCTCTCTCTCTCTCTCTACCGACTCTAGTCTGAGCTATAGCTTGCCAGTTCTCTCTCTCTCTCTCTCTCTCTACCGACTCTAGTCTGAGCTATAGCTTGCGAGTTTCTTGGAATGGAAAAGGCCCAGGCCTGTTGCTTGTACCTGTTTGACTGCTTCATGCTTGGAACTGATGTGCCCTTCTGTTTCCCTTCTTATACTTGACAGGGTGATCCCAAGATCCCTGATGCCCAGAGAGGTGAGCCACTTAAGCTGGAAACTTGCATTTGATTCCTGCTTTTTACAGTACTGTCTTTGGAATGCATGTCTAGCTTCTTTCGTGATGCGTTTCATCACACGGCTTGCAGATGAGTGAACAAAAGATCCTTAGTAGCAATAAAATTGCAAGGGACACGTTGCCTAGGAGTACATGATGCATTTATATCCATCACATGAATCTAATGCCCATCTGAACCAACAACATTGTCTGATGCACTAAATACATTTCAGGCGTTAAGTTGTAACTGCACTCTTGCTTGCTCTGAAGTTTTTACTGGAGTTAAGTAGAGTATCTGGTTCACTCTTTACATTCTTGCACTTCACATGTACTTAGTACTTTGTTGAAAGTAGAATAATTAATCCTGTGTGGATAGCCTAGCCTGGTTTTGACTGGTGCGTTATGCGGAACTAGTTTCTTGTGCAGTAATACATATATTTAGGTAGTACTATTGTGAACAATTGCATACCCAAGCATATCTGTTCAGTTCTCTTGCTTTCTAAAGTCAGTAGAGTAGTGCATTTTAGTATGCTGAGGATCATCGGGTCCTTAATTTTAATTTCTCACTTCTCCAGGTAACTGGTGAGCCTGTTGGGGAAGTAAGAGCTGTGTCTGGCATGCACGAGAGGAAGGCTGAGATGGCTCGGTACGCTGATGCTTTCATAGCATTACCTGGTAGGATCTAGTTGAACTGCTTCACCTATTTTTTTTTCCCAACTGAACCAACCATTTTGGAATGCAAGTCTTGACATCCTCCCTTGCCTTGCAGGCGGATACGGTACTCTTGAGGAATTGCTTGAGGTCATCACCTGGGCACAACTAGGAATCCATAAAAAGCCGGTAAGGACGAATTCTGATACCTTGTTGGATCCAAGTCAACTTTCTCATGCAGGGCAATGATTTAAGATCATGTGTGCTGCCTCCACGTTCTAGAATCTATTTTTTTTTATCTTAAGCACAAACTCATTAGATCAGAGATTGTGATCTTCTGCCAATATCTTGCCTTGATCATGGCTTCGTGGAGCTCCCATGTGGATGTCAGAAGTTTTGGATGTCAAGAGACAAACTAATGAATATTTTTTGTTTAGTTTACTTAGTCTACCATCCAATATTCTTAATTAGAACTTAAGTTGGGGAGCATGCGATCTGCGCTCTCTATTGTTTATATGCCGTGTTAATAAGATATACTACGTAATGCCTTGATCAAATCTTCCAGCACAGCTAACGGAAAGATGTAGAGGATCATGTACCAGTCAATTTCACAATTCAAAAAAGATTTTCTAGTCGGGAATTTCACCGAATAAGTGCTTAGCGAGCTAGCAATGATAAATAGAACGATCAAATTGTTCCTACTTCGACGCGTCACCCGTTACTATATTTTATTGGAGCTTGGTGGCCCCCCATCGAATTAAGAATGTGTTCCAGTGTCGTCTCAACTGCGATTATTGGTCCAACACCACTTCTTTCTCTTGTACTATTATGGAATAAGTTGGATCATGAGTGGTTTGGAATCCTAGAACCTGTATGCGTGGAAATTATGATCGATTGTCCCGTTCCTCGCTTTCCTTCGTACGACTATTAACCTTTACCTTGGGAATTCTGTGTCTCAACTAACTGTAAATACTTTTATCAGGTTGGCCTCCTGAACGTGGATGGCTTCTACGACCCTCTCCTATCCTTCATCGACTTGGCCGTCAGCGAAGGCTTCATCAAAGAGGACGCGCGGCGCATCATCATCTCGGCTCCGACAGCGAAGGAGCTCGTTCTGAAGCTCGAGGTACTCTGTCTCTGAGTAGTACTTACAAACCATCACTTCTTTACAAACAAAGTAGGGGAGGCCTATCCATCTTGACCGACGCCAGATTCTCACGCCCAGAACTCTGATGTGCAGGAGTACGTTCCAGAGTACGAGGTCGGTCTGGTGTGGGAGGATCAGATTCCACCGCCACACGGGTTCGCACCCGAGCTCGAGCCCGGGATCGCGTCGTCGTGACGATCCGTCGGCGTCGCCGACTTAACCCAACCAGCTGATTCTGACCGACAGCCAGCTCCAGTAGTAGCATCTCTACTAACAAAGTCAAGCCAAGAACGGGACGTTTAGCTCTCCCCACCTTGCTGTGATCGTGTTGTTGTCCAGCTCTGCTGCTCTCTTTTGGCGTAGCAACATCACGAGCGTCTGTCGTGGCTGTTCTTTTGCTCCTCCTCTTCCTCCTAGCAGTAGAAGAAGAAAGCAGTAGTAGTTTGAAGGAATGTATATTCTTCTCCGTAGCGTCGTCTTGCTCTCAGATCAACCCACCTGATGGATTGTTGGCTCGTGTGGAATGGTGAATGAATGGAACTTGTGCGGAATGGGTTCAGACATTGTTCAGCTCGTTCAAACAGTTCATAATCTTCTGAGAAACAAAGTCTCTGAAGAAGCTTGGAGTACCTGGTTTCGCTGTTGGAGAATGAATGCATGGATGGAAGGGTGAATTGGGTGCGGTTCTGCCGTCGCTGTCGCGGGCAATGGAGATGGATGGGGTTGTGGATGGAATCTGTCTGTCCTCGGGCGGTGTCGGCAGGAGGGGGCAGGAGGACACCGGTGGGGCCTCGCGGCGGCGACGAAGGCGAAGCGGCTGTCGTGGCCTTTCGGTTGGGTTGGTGCTCTCCTCGCAAAGCCGACCTTGACGTCGCCAGTCCGGTGTCACCCGGCAACGCGGCCGGTCGTGGAAAAGGAATGGCGCGATGGATGACTTTGGGATCTCGACATCAGGGGCCCGCCGCGGCCTGGGGCCCGCGTGAGGGGAAAGAGTTCTTTAGGGCATCGTAGGATCAAATCCCATCAACGACCGATAAAGTTATTATTAAGCCCCTCCTCTTTGGAACAAATGGATTTTTCTTGAATTCTACATTTCTCGTGAAATTGCACTGCTTGCGAAATTCATGCAATACAAAGGGGCTTTAACTTTAAAAAGTGCAGTTGTTCCCTCCATTCACTGTTACTTATTATTTGAAATTTAAAATCTGTTTGAAATAATTGTGATTGTCGTTTCTCAATACATCTTTCTTTGTTCAAATACAGTTGCCTCTCTTTGCAATACATATTTATATATCTGTCATCTCTCATTTTCGTTGTACACGTCTTTGTCACATATACAAGTCTCCGTTTGAAATGTAAATTTTTTTCACTATATCAACATTTTTCCAATAAAATTGAACTGATTTAATAAAATTCCTTTGTGACTTCTATGTTTTCAAACAAAGTCTAATTTTTATGCCCCGGAGATAGAAGTAAAAGTGAAGGGAGGAAGTACATTGATGTTACTGATTCTCGTTTCTCTAGTTTTTTGACGTGAAAGTTGAAAAACACGTATTCCCTCTGTTATTTACTACTAGTAGTACGTTTACGTACGCTTGTTCTTAAGTCATCAACAAGAAAAGATCGGATAGGAGCAGAAGCATGAGTTCTTGGACCTGGGGCCAGCCGCGCGCCAGCCTCCCTTCACACGGGGCCGGGACGGAGACGTCGTTTAGGTGACCGATAGCAACGCAGGCTCAGCTAAGTCGTGACGTCGCGCATAGAATACCCATTCCGGCGTCGACGCCCTTTTTCGCCGGTGTAGACAGTTTCATGCCCTCCTTGTTCTCCCTTTTACCTTTTCCCCAGCGTCGTCGTCGTCAAAAACGCTTGCCGACGACGAGGTCCGCGCAGACGGATTCCGACGCCGGCGGCGCCATCGACGGCGACCCAAACGCTAGTAAATCAACCGGCAGCCGCATGCAGGGGGGCGGCGTACGTATGGGAACACCGGTATACGACCGGCTTCGGTAGTTCTCCGAAACGTCAAACAGTGTGCGTAGTGGGTATCGCACATATACTTATATTGACTTGCGAACTTATAATGCGGACTTTGAAATCGATCGAAGTGAAAGCAAATATACTACGCAAATTTGACTTGAACGAGTTGGTCAGGTGCATTGACAGATGCCGGGTGCTTTGAGTATTATTAGTATATGTTGGACGGGTAAAATGGTCAATGCTAATCTATAGCAACTTTGGAGACCAGCTGAACAAAGCGAGAACAAAGCTGTACAAGACACAAGAGCCATCTAAACAAGCTGACTTCTGGAGGTGAACATACAACGCTTCTTCCTCAAGGCTGCCGACTTGGAATGATAGCACAAGTTGGAAATCAGCAACACCAGGTTTGCTAGGTCAATGCAGAATACAACGTAATTATTTCCATCCATCCTAAGTACTCCTACCTCACATCTTCACTGGAAAAAAAAGAAGAAAGGTGCATACATCATCATGACTCCATGTTTTGCGCGTATGACAAACCCAATCGGCTTGTCTGACCCAAAGGTGATTCCATGGTTTTATTAAGCTTCACTTGCTAGACATTCCATATAGTGACTCTAGACGAGAAGAAAATGATGTCTACTGACCATTTTGCTGAGTACAGAAAACATAATTTAAAAGATTGGAACTACAAAGGAATTCTTTGAAACAATGAAGTGCACGATGAAAAAGAAAAATTCAAAAACTAACATCATGTTCTAAACTATTCTGTATCAATGGACTTCCCTAAATTTACAATGTAAGCCCATATATATAAATTGAAGCGCAGAAAAAATCTACAATCACTTCACAGCTTTCTAACATGCTAGCTTATTTGAAGAAAATTGAGTAAATATTACTCTGATAAAAAATTTACTTCATATATGCAACAGGACTGTGTCTTGGATCATGTTACAGCATCGGCAACACCACCAATGGCTTCAACAGGTGTTGATCTCACTCACTTTCATCACTATCACCATAACTTTGACAGAGGGACTGAAGAACATTGGTTTGCTTCATAACCTCGCTCCTTCCCTCTGCAACTGGTGCTTTGGTGTTGTCTTCGGCCGCTGTTGCTTCAGTTTTCTGTTTCTTCGGTTTCACTATAAATTTGGGCATCAAACTTTTCTAACTCCCTGCAGTGCACAGTCAATGGTAAGTTACAAGAGGCGATGCTTCACAATGCTATATCTAGAGAAAGCATACTATTTAACCTGAAAAAAGGGGCAAAACACAGGTAACATTATTCACAAGAATTTAAAAATATATACACCAGCGCTTACCTTCTTTATTGGCAGCTTCCGTTCCATTTTTGCTCAAGACATCTGTTGGATTTGCCACTGATTCAGAAGACTCATTGACCTGCATAAGAATAATATTATTAGCAAACTAAGAAAGCAAACTTAAGATATGAAGAAATAAGAAAACCTATTTACATTAAGATACAAAAGTGAACAATTAAAGTGCAAAATATTTTCTCAAACAATATAATATACACAAATGACACTTAGTTGCCTACTCCATACAAAATTAGTTCATTATAGTTTGACTGTATCCTGATATTTAGCTACAGTTCACATATCATAAATTGATCAACAATGAACACTTACTTCTTGACACTCAACAGGAAAAAATTTTAAGTTTAAATTTAGCAACATTAGCTTTTTGCTACTAATAATATGTTAGGAAAAGCTCTATAGAAAACCTGTAAGATGGGAATGCACAAAATCCCGATAAACACAATGCCATATAGAAAATGATAAAATGTCATATTTTGAGGTTCGACGCAATGAAATGCAATCTGATGGCACATAATCACAATACATGTCCAACAGTTATCTTCTTACAGATTGTGATTTAGGACATAGAATACACAAGACAAAAGTAAAGAGGATGAAAAAGGTGGAATACAGTATGTACCTTTGGTGTTCTACTTGACTCGCCTGGTATAACCAAATCTTCATCGTTGTCATCATCATCTTCTATCCGCTTTATATAATTTCCAGAGTTCTACAGAAAGTTAAAGAAAAATGTTACTGTATACAACTTTTAAGAATGCAAGTGCAGAAGGTAATGTTCTCCATGCCCAAGTTAACAGTGGAGACATTAATGGAACATGAAATAGAGGATTACTCGAAAAGTGATCGATTTGATAAGTTCTTCATCTTCTTCATCAAGTTCTGCTACTGTTTTCTCCTCCTATCATTGTATAAAGAAAGAATACTGACGGTAAGAGATCGATTTAAGTTGGAAAGCACTATAAGCAAGTTATTCTGGATAAGAAACAAAATAATTATATTTCAAACATCTACTAGCAAACATAATGCAAACATGGTACGTAATTTATTACCTTCTCATGAGCTGAACGCTTCAAAATTTCAAGCATCTGGTCAACAGTGACACCGGCATGTCTAGACTGCAAAACAGCACATCAAAACAAGAGAAGTCATCAAGTCAAATTACCCAAGAAAACAACTTAACCATCGAATTGCAAGTGCCTAGATCATACCCTCATGGACCTCATCTCTTCCAGAGCAGCAAGTATATCCATATCCTGCTTTGAATCCATTGCTCTATTCTCCAAAGCTTTCATTGCATCACCCATCTCTTCAGCATCTCGTTTCCTCTTTTCTTTGTCTGCTACCTGAACAAAAGAATACACAGAACAGCGATCACATCAAAAATAATATCATGCAACAAATAAGTCACCCTTAGAATATGCCTGAAGATAACTCACCTCATCTTCTTCACGCCAAGGTTCAAAATTGCGACTAGCCCCTGATTCCACTGTGTAGTCAGAATTCTGAGGGTCCGTTTTGAAAGTAATCTCAGCAGAGCACTTAGTGCACTTGAAGTAAAACCTAAATATTTGTATTCCCAAGTATGTCTGCACTCAAAACAAAAGAATTGCATTGCCATGAGAGGATCTATTAACTCTGTGAAATGCAGGAACTTTGAGACACATTGTCCCTGCGGATAATTCTTTGAATAAATGCAGCAAAGGTAAGTATTCAATTTTTTGTGGGGAGTCAGTAACCACATCTCGCAGACAAAATTGTCCTGTAAATTAGATATTATATATTCTACCATAGAAACACACATGCACATCGCCTGGTAGTAGAAATTTTGTGGTGCAAGTGCTTTACTGGTGCTTATTCTCTATTCGTTTACACACATGCCATCTCTATTCGTTTGAGCTTCTGAATTAATAAATACTACTCCCTCCGTCCCATTTTATAAGTCGTTTTGGAGTTGGGCACGTGAATTAAGAAAAGTGAAAAAGGTGAGATGTTCTGAAAACGAGGAGGAGAGAGATAGAGTAGAGATGTATTGGAAAGAGAAAAAGTTGTCTCGGGAAGTGATAATGACTTATAATTTAGGAAAACTTGAGGAGTCTAGAATGACTTATAATTTGCGACGACGGGAGTAGTATTTATTTATGTTTACCTATGCACCAAATGAGTTTATTATCCCTAGACACATGGAAAATAGTGTAGTTTTCAATTTCCCAAGTACAACGTGATACTAAGCAACCATCACAGTGCTTTTTAGCATGCAGTTGGGCCATTTAGGTGGCACGTACACATCATGGATCAACAACTATACATTCAGAGATAAATGAGGAGCGGGTGGGCGAAAGAAAAAACATAGACTGAGGTAGCGTTTGCTTAGCATGACAATGTACCATTTGTTCACTACACAATGAGAATTCCAACTTGGGTTATATGGACTCAATCCTAACGGACAGGGAGTGACACAACAAGCTAGAGTTGGCCTGATTTTTTCGAGGCGAAATCAGTTCGATTAGGTGTCAACTAGAGCACATAGAGCTCAAGCATACAAAATTCCTCTTAGAGAAAATTAGGGTAACTAAACAACTAACTAGGTCGGGTACAACGGCAGGCGTGTAGGGGTGAGTGCGTACCTCGCCGACGACGTCCTCCTTCCGCGAATTGAATTTGGTTCCCTTATAGATGTAGGTCCCGCAGGTGGCGCATCGGATGCTCATGGGGAGCATCATGCGCACCTTGATCTGCTGATTCTTGGGCTGCCTTCGCCGCGGGATCTTCGACGGGTCGAAGTCCGGCGGGTAGTACTTGTTCAGAACCTTCCGCTCACCCATGGCGCCGGAACCCTAGGTCGGTCTGCCGCGCTGCCGCGCCGGAGAGGGGACGGAGGGGAAAGGGGCGGCGCGGGCGTGCAATGCGAGCCCGCGACGGAGTGAGGCGGTGGTGGTGGGGGCTGAAACCGTTTTTTTTTTAATAAAAAAAATGAGCCCTCGTTTGGAAACGCAGGAATTTCAAAAGGAATTGGTTGAATTTCACAGACGAAAAAAAAATAAAATTTCTCACGTTTGAAAGGAAACCTCACAGGAATTTCTGAGGAACCAGTTCAATTTTAGAGAAAAAAGACAAGAAATACAAAAAATCATGGGTTCCAAATAAGGCCTTGACGCTCCATTCGCATAAAAATTGAGAAGCATGATTAAATAGCACAGCGATAATGGGCACCGACAAGCAAGGTATACAAAAACTATTCAAAAATTTTATTTTAAAATTTTTTAAAAAAATTAAAAATTTGTAAATTTTTGAATACCGAAAACCGATAAAAACGGTTGATAAACAAGTAAAATCGAGAGGTAAACCGATCAAATTGGCAAACTGAAAATCGATAAAATAAAAAAAAAATCAATAAACCAGCGAAACCGGCCGATTTAGTGTAGCACTTCATTCAAATTTTGATTTTTTTATTTGAAGCGGTTTCGACCGATTTTTATGGTTTTGACGGTTTTTGTCAAACCAGTTTCGTTTAAAAGAAATGCAAAACCCGGTCAGCAAGACGGCATGGGTCTTAGCTTGTCAATGGGCCAGGCCCGGCACGGCAGGGCTAATTGATCTGGCTGTGCCATGTTGTTCAGATCCAAATACAATTGATTTTTCACGGATCAGATTGTGTCATGTCGGGACGGGCCGGTTCGGAGCATGGGAAAAATATTATTATTTCATAAAAAATACTAAAAATTAATTATATTATATAAAAAAATTTAAAATTTAAATATAAATAGATCAAATTATATATATATATTAAATTTTAACAAAATAATAAACAAATCGGACATGCTAATTGTCGTGTTAGACGGGCTATACGGCTCGGTATCGAGTCTCATCGAGCTAACTTAAGCGGCTCGTGCTCGTGCCAGGCCAACGAGCCTGCGGCTAGGCCAAACACAATCCGTGTCTATGCCTAACTCGCTCTACCTCTATGTCGTCGTGTTTGAGCAGAGCCAAAATAGTTAAACCTCGTGCCGACCGATTTAGCCCGATCCACAGGGCCAGCTAAGTCTTGATCGAACCAACTATGGAAGCGAAACGGATTGTCTGACAAGAAGGTCGCCGTTCTCACTGCATCAGTGGCGTGGGACTCCATATGTCAGCAGTCTGACTCCAGGTCAGACGATCTCCTCGTATAAGCTGGTTTCACCGATTTAACACCATGAAAACTGTTAAAATTCTGAATTTAA